>PVJO010027571.1:0-19437 GCA_004026905.1 Hystrix cristata
AGTCTTTAACTCTTTGGGGGAAGATACCTAGAAGGTGGATAACTGGGGAAAATGGAATTTATAGTTTTTGAGGAATCTCCACACTGGTCTTTTTAACAGTTGTACCAGTTTATGTTCCCATCAGCTACTATCCTTGTAAGCACTTTTTCCCAGTTAGTCTAAAGCAGAGATTTTGAATATATGACTGTGGATTCATCGATGGAGCATTGGTCCATGAATCTCCTAGAATTGTTTGTAAAATTTGTGTTTTATCTGCATTTGTACTTTATCCCCAGGCAAAAATTCAAGAGTTCGTCAGATTCTCAATCACTAACCAGAAAACACTTCTCTTTCTTTTTTTAAATTAAAAATGTAGAAGGCTCACTAGTGGTGGACACCGGCCGTGGAAGCCCGTCACTGAGTGAGACGTTTCTGGGCTGCAGTGAGCAGAGCGCCCACACTCACCGGATCGGCACCATTACTGTTGCTGATCTCCTGGCCGAGTCCTCCACCTGCTCTTTTCTATTTGGTTGGTCTGGGCTTGATTGGTCCCCAGTGATCACTTTCTGTCACCTTGTCGGGGAATTTTAAACCTTTGGGTGCCATTTTCTACTCTTCTGTCAACACAAACACCATTTCTTCTTATTTTTAAATTTTTCTTCTTTTCGTTACATGAGGCATGGGTGCTGGAGATTTTCAGGTCTGAATTACAGGTGTAAATTACTTTATTTAGAGTTTCTCTTCTACAAACTGCCAAAGACATCTGTATTTGTCTTCTTAGCCCTGTTTTCAAAAAGCTGTGGCATTAGTTGATTTGCAAAGTAGTTTCTAACCACTTGACTCTGAGTGTTTCTCTAGGGTCAGTTTTAAGAACTCAGCTTTTGGTGCATGTCCACCGTCGGCTGACTGCAGTAATCCTCTAGACTTTTGATAACGTATGTAGTTTCCTGCCCAGAATAGTTTTCCTGAGACAGGAAGCAGATTTCTGACATGGCTTTCACATCCCCCAGCAGCTTCTTGACAGAGTTACATAATCTCTCCCTTATGCTAATTCGTTAGTCTGTGGCAGAAACAGGATTTCCGTCAGTCACAGACTTTTGAGGCAACCAGTCATCGGCTCTGAGTTTGTTCTGAAATGGGTGGTAACTGTGCATCCCTCTAGGGCCTGAGTTTCTGGGGAGAAGCAGCAGAAACTAAAAGTAGGGGGAGACAGGAGATAGGTCAGGGGTAAGATGCACTAGAACGGAGTCTCCTTGACTGCGCCTTGCCTGTGGCGGGGGATCGGGTGGTGTTTCAGAGAAGGGACAACTGCAGTTCACAGTGCCCCCAGGTTTACCTGGCCATCCTGCTAGGAAGGAGTTTTGTGTGTCTTTTAAGTGGTTTTTATTCTAGATTGGAATAATTGCCCCAGGAATTTGTACCTTGAATTTATTTATTCATTTATGCCAAGCAATATGAAAATCTCCGTTGTGTAAAATATGTACTCGTTTAAAGTTTTAAAAACATTTACTCCTGGACCTTATGTAATCCTCATTAATTAATTCCTTGTCTTTAAATGCTTTGAGTCCATAAACTGCTTCACATCCTCACTTTGGTTATTGTGCAGATTTGGATAATGGTCACCATTTTATCCCCTATCAGAGTAGAGAATGCTCACATGGATTTATGTTTCCATCTCTACCTCTTAGCAAGTAGCTGTAAACCTGTAGTACTAAATAATCCCTGGGAAATCCATAAATTATTTCCCCTCTCAATGCAGGGGAGAATAGCATTGAGGAGGAACTGGAAATCGTCCAGGAAGAAGAGGTTCCGATTGGGTATAAGGTCTAAAGAAGTCAGAAAATTCATGTGTGAATGCAACGCTGTGAGGACCGCGCCTCGGCAAAGATACAGAGGAGGTACACGCAGGGAACGAAGCCCAAGGTCGCTCATCAGAGCAGAGTCTGGAGGACAGACACACACACGGGTGAGGCTGAGTCACAACGGCCCAGAGGGACCTCCTGGACTGAGGCTCAGGTAGAAACAACAGTACCCACACTCACACTCAGCTAGAAACGTGGGTTTGCGGATGTGTTCTGTGAATCTTGAAAGGACTCACCATTCCACACTGTCTGTGCCTGTGTGTCTGTACTGAGCTGAGAACAAGGCAGACAGGAGAAGTGGACAGAGCCAGGAGCCAGGCAGCCGTGGATAGTGCCTTTGGCAATGTTTCTTCTGGAGCCGGAATTGCTTGTGTTTGCATTTTCTGGACATCTTTTACCTTTTTAAATTTATTTGGTCAATAGCATCTATATGCACTAAAACTCAAACTTCCAGCCCTTTTCTACATTTTTTTTAATTTAGGAAAAAGAAACTGTTGAGATCCTTTTGTGTTTTCTGATTCATTTCAACTTCATTTAATGTACCTCAAACCCAATACAATGCAGCAGTCTTGTCCAATTTTAGTGGCTACCTGGTTGATGTGTTGCTGTTGTTGTTCCAAGAATAAAAAGGAGGAGAAGAATAACTGCAAGAGGAGGCTTCGGTGCCAGAACCTTTTCCTCTGGCTCCTGGGTGCTTTTGGAAACAGCCTCATCAGACACCCTTCATTGCAGAAGAGCCCAGTGAAAATCTAGGCGGTTTCACCACACAGATTAAAGTCTGGACTCGGGCTGTTGGATTGAGACAATGGAGGTGAGGAATGAGTCAGGGCTGAAACTGCTTAGTTCTCCGGGGCCAGGACTATTCAAGGAACCCTTCACTTGCCAGTTTGATTCATCTTCTGAAAAAGTCCAAGTGAAAATTGACAGCACATACTGCTGAGTCCCCTCCCAAAGTGGTTGAAAAGGAATCCCGAATGGTTCAAGCCAAAGTAAAGGAATGGGAAAAAGTCAGGACTTGAAAGGGAGGTGGTAGACACACTGTAGACTATTGCGATAGTGGTAAGAGGCAAAAGCCCATTGTTTATATGCTGGTCGCATTGCAGAGCAACCTTTTCCCGTTAGGATGATTCAAAAGCTGGCTAGATACTAGACGGGAGGATGTCTGCTCACACAAGTGGCTGTGGAGGGAGGTGGCGTGGGGGCGCTGGTGGTGGGCAGCACTGAAAGCAAGAAGAGGTAAGAGTAGTTCCTCCCTGGTGAGAAACAGAATTCCCTGGTGTGAGACATTACACGGCCCCTCCCAGAATCACCTTGTCACTGTCCTGTCATCCCCAGCCTCTTCCTGGTGGCACTGGCTCTCTGCCTCTCCTCTGCATTTGGACCTCAGTTACTCCTTTTGGCTTTTGGCTGGAGGACACAGTGACCTTACCCGGGGGCACGGCTTAGCCGCTGTGCTCTGAGGCATCTTTGTCCTGCTGTCCCGTCCATCCCTTTCCTGTGCCCCCAAACCCAGCTCCTCTTACCAGGTCGTGCTGGGTATTCTGGGGTCATCTGCCACCGCCATTCATGTCCCTGAATATGACTAGTTTTCTGGAAAAGTAGATTTTCATTTTTCAGAATTCTGTTTTTCCCCTCTGCCCCATGGCTAGCAACCCAGCTGAATTCAGCCGACCCAAACCCTTTGTAATTTTTCTCTTCAGTGACTCATAATATATGTCCTTTCTGTTTTGGCAACAATTTCACATTAGGAATTTCGCACTTAAAATTTATTATAGCATTATTGGCTCAGGGAGTGGGTTTTATGCCAAAATCCTTATTGTCCCTATTTTGTTTCTAGCAAGGTGGGGATTCTGATATATGGCTATTTTATAAAGATCATGAGGAGAATCTGAATGAGCTTTAAAATTAGCTTGAAAAGGAAGAGAGGGACAGAATTTTAAATGAAAGCCAGGGAAACGTCTGCTTCCTACCCTGATTATACTGAAGCTAACACGTTGATTGATTTACATCTCTCCAAATACAATAAATAATAAACATGCTAGCATTTGAAGCTCACGTAGCCATCCCATCACCTGGATCGAGGCTCACAGAGACCTTGCAGGATTAGCAGATTATAATAATTCCTCATAGGATTATGTGAAACACTGTGCAAATATTTATAATTATATTGTGAGGGGGATGTTAGATGCATGGGAATCGGTTTTGAAGTAGGAGAAAGTGCAAAGACACAGTAAAAGTAAAAAGTTCTGCTGTCGTTTTATTCAGCAAAACTTCTTTTGAATAAAGAGTCCCTGAAAGAAACAGGAGGAAATATAATCAGCTTGAGGGCTGTGAGCATAGCATTGTGCCATATGGATCAAAAGGAAGGCTGAGCTTTTGATCCCTTTTCTCAGGTGGGGAACGGGATTTAGAGGTATGTCAGTATTTACAAATTCAGTTCTAAGTTGAGGAGATGCTTTGAAGCCCATAAAAAGCAGACGGCTGGATTTCATTAAAGTTAGTTGCTCAGGATCATGGCGCAGAAGTGCGGTACATCGGGCAGGGCCGGGAGGCAGGATTACGCACACACCCCGAGACCCCTCCACACCCAGCTGCACCACCAACCCCAAAATGACTCTGTGGAAATTCGTTTTCTAGGGATGACATGACCTTGGGGGCTCAGAGGCAATCTGGTGCCTTCAAGACTATTCAAGGACTGATAGTGCCAACCTTAGCTGTCGAGTCTTTAGTCAGAGCTAAGTGAGGACATTTTCTGTGACGCCATTCCAGAATCTGCGGGGGTGAGGATGTGGACAGGCATGCAGCCTAGAAACGTGACAGGAGCACTTGCTGACAGCCTGATCCTGCACTTTGTTGCAAGTAGGAAGTTAGCATGGTGATCGTGCCATAGACTGGTGATGTTCATACACTTGTCATTTGAATCACCAAGGGTCCGTCACATAACCTGTAATCACTGTGAGATAATGTATATAAATTAGTAATGTTTTATAGGAAATAATTACTATAGTAGTTTCAAAATTTTCCAGTTAATTCTCATATATTAATTTATAAAAGAAATAATTTTTTTGTGATTGAACCCAGGACCTTGTGCATTTAGGCAAGCGTTCTACCACTGAGAGACATCCCTAGCCCACGGCAATAACTTCTATGCAAATTTAAATGTCAACTGTATGGTGCTCAGTAGTTGCAGTGAATTGAATTTGGCCCCCCCCCAAATTTATATAAGTCCTAGGTCCCAATATCACAGAACATGATCTTATTTGGAAATAGGGTTGCTGCAGATATAATTAGTTAATTGAAGACGCTATCATTAAGGGTAGTACCTAATACGATATAACTAATATCCTTATAGGAAAAGGAGATTTGGACACAGATACACAAACACAGGGAGAATTGTATGTGGATGTGAAGATGAAAATCAGGGTGCTCTCTCCACAGGCCCAAGATTGACAGCAAGCTGTTAGAAGGTGGAGAGAAGCATGGAACAGATTCTTTTTTTACACACCTCTGAGAAGGCACCAATCTTGATGAAATCTTGATCATGGAATTTTACCTGCCAGGACTCTATGACAATAGATCTGTTATTTAAGCCACCCTGTCTGTAGCATTTTTGTATGGCAACTGGAGTAAATTAATGTGGCAATCAGCAGCTTCTTGTGATTTGTGAGTGGGCTGAGGCCTTGAGAGCTACTTAGTTTCCTTTTCACACTTTTCTCTGAAGGCATTTAAAGTTGGAGTTTGATTTCCTTAGGGAAGGTATGAGCTCTGGGCTATTGTTGTTGGTTGCAAAGGCCTGTGCCAGGAAGGGCAGGCTGAGAGCGTTGCAGGGGAGCATGGTGATGATGCGTGGGAAGGCAGAGCCTAGGGAGCTTACGTGCTGGTGATCTTGAATGTACCAAACTCAGCCCCTTCCTCCTTTCCTCCTGCACACTCTCCTTATCACTCTCAGCTCTTAGAGCATCAATCCCTACTTATTTATGGACAGATTCCAGATCTCCAGCTCCATCCCACACCTGCCTTATGAGCTTTTAATCCATGTATCCAGCTGATTACTAATGTCCTTCCTGGAAGACCCAGTCATCTCAGACTGAGTAAATGCAAAATTACTATCTTCCATCGAAACTTGTACCTGTACCTGTCACTTTCTGTTACTGGGACAAAATGCTAAGCACATGAAACTTAGAGGGAGATAGCTTTGTTTTGACTCACAGTTTTGGAAGGTTCAGTCCATGGGTGACCAATTCCCCTGCAGAAGTGATTCATTGGAAGGTCATGGCAGAGGAACTCTCATCCATGCCATCCAGGAGGCAGAGAGAGGAAGAAGGAAGGAGCCAAAGACAAGAATACACTTTCAAAGTCATGACTCCAGTGACCTGCATCCAGTCCCACTCTAACTCCTAATAGCACATTCAGATATAAACTTATCAATGGATTAACCCTCTGATGAGTATGACACCTGTATGAGTCGACCACCTTCTAAAAGTGCTACCTCTCTGCACAGGAGACTTTAGGGGGCCACTTTAGATCTAAACCATAGCATATCTCCTCTTGTGTTTATAAAATTGTTTCATAGTACCTCAATTTACTCATATCACAAAAAACACAGTCCAGGACCTCACAACATGCCATCTATAATCTTTTATTCTCATACCAGTTACATCCGAATAATTACAAATAGCATTCAATGCTGTGTCCCTAATCCCCTTTAAATCCTTTCCTTTCTCTTCAGTTTTAGGTCCTACCTTGATTCAGGCACCTGTTATTTCTCAGTAACTTTCCCTGGTTTCCTTGCACCACATCTCTTCTTTCCTCCCTGCATCTGGAGCTGTCTTTTCACAATACGCATCCTCTCACTTCCTTGCTCCTGTCTCCAGTGACTGTCCTGAGTGAACACAAAGTGTTCAGACTCTTTGTTGTGTCCACACTTCCTTACTAGGCTCCTACCTGCTTTTCCATTCTTTTTCTTTCTTTCAGCTTTTTTGAAACATAAACAAATGAAATTTAAATATATCCAAAGTGAATAATTTGGTGCATTGACCATACACAGAAAGACAAACTGAATGATCTTGTCCTTAGGTGGAATCTAAAGAGGTCAAACTCATGTAAACAAAATAGAAACCTGGTTTGTACTGGAGATTGAACCCAAGGTCTTCACACTGAGCTACATCCTCAGCCCTTTAAAAAAATTTTTTTTGGGGGGGTACTGGGTCTCATTAAATTGTCAAATTTTCTAGGCTGTGCTGTGACCTTCCTGCCTCAGCCTCCCAGACTGCTGAGGTTAAGGCCCACATCACCATTCCTGGCTTTCTTTTCCAATGTTATCACTTCTTTTTGAGCTCTAGCCATAGACACTATCAAGTAATTATTTTCCTAAGTGTATCACGCTCTTCTGTATGAATGTGAAATAAGTTTCACTTGCTTTTTTTCTCTTTCTGTATTGCTATTTCTTCTTGCCTTTTCATGGAAATCTATTTATCCTTTAAAACTCTCTAAATATGGTAATTCATTTTTACTTCAAACTAGGCAGGTAGCCTAGTTTGGAAAAGAATTTTGCCTAGTGAGGAAAAGAATTACGATGTCGTGAAAGATATATGCTTAAAAATAACTTCAAGTAATTTTTTATTGTCATGATTGTAAGGACTGAGAAGGGAGTTGTCCATCAGGTGGAAGGATCCTGAAATTATGGAAGTGAGACTACTTTGCTGAAGAGAGGCCATTTAAGCCAAGAGTTTTCCAGGTAGAGCGGGCTCGATGTCACAAGTCAAAGGAACAAGATATTTGAAGACAGGGAAGAAGAAGCTTCCCTTTCTGGAACACGTGGTATCTCCAACATGTTTGTAGGTAACACTGTCACATTGCTGTGATAGTTTATTGGCTTGTTTGTGCTTTTAGAGCAGAATATACACAGGTCCTATTCCTATTATTTTCCCTAGCACTCAGCACAGAACTGCTACACTTCGATCTTTGCCAATAATCGATTAGCTGAAATAATAATTTAAGTTGATGGGTAAATGGATAGGCTCAGTTTGTTTAAAAGACAACATATGTGGGTATCACAAAATTAGAGGACAAAATCAAGTTGTTACATATCAGCAGATGTAATAAATACCACAGTCCACCAGATGAATCAGGATTATTTCCAGGGTCAAGAATGAAAAGGTAGAAATTATGACACTGGCAAATCCAGGTAAAGGTTGAGCCAAGAATTAGGAAACTTTCTTGCAGGATACATAGTTCAGGGATAGCACTGAAATTCAGTCTGTTTCAGAGTGCTGGTCTACAGACGAGAGCAACTCTAGTGGACTATTAGTCTAGTACAAAGATCAGATCTAGCTGGCTGCACAAACTGTGAGCAAAGATCTCTAGGAGAGCCAGACTCACTTGTTTGTGTGTTATTCTCTACAGCTGCTTCTATGGTATTTCTCTGAAAGTAAGACCTAACTGGAAAATGAGCCCTAGCATGATTTTTGAGGATGCTCATAATATAAGCCCTACCCACCAAATAAGCCCCAGTTAAGATTGTCAGCCAGGTGGATGCATGTTGTACCTCTGCTGCAACACATGATGGATGTATTGATTTATAAAATAATATTAAAATCTGATTAAATACAAATAAATATTACTGGCATTAATATTTAAATGATAATATAACTTATAATTAAGTATTTATAAATACCCAAGCAGGTACCTTTGTCTGAGAGGTAAACGCCTATGTAGACAGATGAACTCAAGACTTATTGCCAAATGACCAACTGGAGTACAGACACAACACATGAATAATGTGCAGACTTGACATCAGACAAACATGGTTTTGTGTAATGTGAATCCTCATAAATCAGTCAGACATACTCAGTGTACTCATGTGAAATAAATGTTTTTGGACTTTGGTGCCTGCAATTTTTCATTGCTTTTGTGTGGACCATCATTCTTAACCATCATCATTTTTGTTGCCAGTGTTTTGTACTTTAGTTTAAGTCTTCAGTTAACACTTGGTTTAGTGAAATCTCTGAGAAGCCGGCCTGTGAGAGGTCAGGACTTGGGTGAAGAATTCGCGGGATAAAATCACTGATGTTGTGTTGCCGATGCACTGTGAGCAGGCTGCGTGGACAGGAAGTGCTTGTTTAAGGAAGCTCTATTGCTGGAGGTGAGGGAACAGGGCCGATGGTTCTACAGGAGATGGAGTCGCAAGAAATTCAGGCTGGAATTTGGGGTTGGGAGAGTTATAGTGATGTTCCAGAAGACAACATGACTGTGTTTGAATAAAGGTAGTTTTTTACATGCATAAATGTAGACTGTTGAACATAAAAAAAAAAATAAGCCCTATTGCATCTTTTGGGGGAGAGAGTAATATAAGACTCAGTCGTACTTCGGGGAGATACAGTACACCTTGATGGCAGAGTTGAGGAGCCATCACTGCAGAAACTGCGTGGCCCGTAATGCCTAAACGGTTGCTGCCTGGGTTTTTACGAAAAGGTTTGCCGATCCTTGGTCTGGAACATTAGGTATTTGCTCTCTGCAAGCTGTTAGCAACAATGTCGTTGAATGCTCTACAGGCATCGTCCTAAATTCTTTACATGCATTAGTTCGTGTTAGCACATTAAAACTTTACGGTGATTCTGTGAAGCAGCTGTTATTATAATCTCCATGAGCTGGGAAAGAAACTCTCTGCACAGAGAAGGCAAATGATGTGCCCAGAGTCGCACAGCTGGTGAGAGGGACCCTGCTCCGGGCTCTGTAGAGAAGCAGCCTCTTCGCCATCAGCAGTAATACGTGTGATGAGCAGGTAAGAGCATCCTCGGGAGGAGAAGGACGCATCGTGGTTGCCGTAAGTGCAAGCTGAGAGCTGGTGGCTGGTACCGTCTCACTGCCCGTTTAGAGGGTTGGTCCGAAAGTCCTTGGAAAGACTGACCGGAAGGCGGCAGCCACGGCTTCCCTTATCCGGGACCGACAGCCGGGCACCCAGGGCATCGCGACTCCGTAATGAGGCAGTATGGTTTTCCCACCCCAGTGAGGCGTAAGTTTTACATCCAGCTGAATATGTTAGCTGGGATTTCCTCACGTGGAATAACTCTGCGGGCGTATGTTGGGTTGTTAGGCTTCACCGATGTTTTTCAAGCTTTCTCTTGGAATAATACGAACTTGTCTAAAGAGAACTCAAGGATTTGAATTCAGAGTTAGTGGTCATGGTCAGGCTTATAATAATAGCTTACATTTACGAGCATCTTTGGGTTTGTCAAAAATAATTAAAACGTGCGAGTGATGTGGAGTAACACTTCTTCAGAGAGAAAATAAAGGAGAGCTGGATTAGCGCTCACAGAAGCTTCGAGGTCGTCATTTCTCCTTGTCGTGCATGAAGAGCAAAGTACAGAATGGGAAGAGCAGCAGCCAGAGTCGGGGCTGTCGCTCCGCGGGAGGCAGAAGGAGGCCGCGCTGGCGCAGGTGGACGTGCCTTGTGACACGAGTTCGTGCGGTGCAATAGCGATCGCTGCATGACAGGAGCGTGTTTTGTACTTCAGTTTCCGCTGGGGAGTCTTCTCCTCCTCTCGATGCCTGTCTCGTTTGCGACTCTGTTTCAGCAGCTTCAAACGATGCTCTGGCTGCTGTAAAGACGCAGGTGAGGAGGATGCAGCCGTCTGTGCGCGCCGGCGCCCGGCCTGGAGTCCTGCCCGCGCCGGGAGCTGCTGAACTGCTGCGCTGCCGGCGCTGGTAGCTAATTGGGGATATTGGTCTGTTTTCCACTGTTATCACGAAACATCTCAGTCTAGGTGCTTTATAAAAAAGAGGTTTATTTAGTTTACAGCTTTTCCAAGCTCAGAGAGGACCTTGATTTGACCTCTGGAGAGGGCTGGTGGTGGGCAGGGTCCCAAGTCACAGTGGTGTGAGAATGTGCAAAATAGATCATGTGGTGAGCCTTGAAGCCAGAGTACAGGGAAGAGACATCTTGCTTTTTTTTTTTTTTTTTTTTGTAACAACGTTCTCTTGTGGGAACTAATCAGGGTCCTGTGAGAACCGCTTCATTCTTCTGAAGTTAGGTCCCCCAGTGACCTAACCACCTCTCCCAGGCTCCGCCTTTGAAAGGTTCCGTGCGCTCCTAACATCGTCTCACTTGGACCAGACTTCTAAGACACGCACCCCTGGGTCACACGCAAACGGTAGCACTGGGGAGAGGGGTCACCTGCTCAGGTACCTCAAGTTGGGGCCAGTCTTCACTTCCCCTCACCAACCCTGTGGGCCTCGGGCAAGCAGCCGGAGTCTTTGCTGAGTCCAAGACTGCCTGCTTGTGCGGGGCTGAGAGTGTTCATTGGCCAAGTGGAGGAGAAATACTGAACAGGGCGAATGGCACACTTGTTAGGTGAGGAATTCAGAGCAGTAGGAAATTTAAACAACTTTGTTGGAAAGTGGGCCATCTATGGGGCTACGGAATGGCGCTCCATCTGTTTTCCTTGGATGCTATTCACCATGTCAGGTTACTTTTTATTGCCATTACATCTTTAATTTTGACAGTCAACAGATCTACTAAAAATAGAATTACAGAATCATTTTAATTACAGCCATTTCAATTGCTCATCAACATAACAATGAAAACTGGAAGGGTTACCAGGACTGCTGAGTTGCCTCAGCTTTTAATAGCTTTCTGTGAGTGAGGAGTGTCCTACCAGCTAATTATGAAGATCGATTCTTGCAAATGGGATACGTGTGCTTATTTTTAATGATCTGTCAGTACTGAAGGAGAATGGCAGGTTGAAAACACGAGGATTTTAATTTCAATTTAAGGCTTTCCACCTCATTATCCCGGTTGAAATATTAGGAAGAGTGTTTTTCTTTTCCCTTACTTTCTTAGTGTTTTTATTGTTGTTTCGATAGAAGAGAGATTGGGAATAGCAAAAGAAGCAATTTAATTTTTCTAAGAGTCACAGCCAAGATTGTTTAGAACAAAGTGAAGTCACTAGGAAAGACTTTCCACATCTCCAAAACCCCACACAGCAGCTTATGTAATGCTGCAAAGAAAGTAGGTAATTGTTCTGTGCAGGGCATGGTTGGCAGGAAGGAGAGCAATACATTCCAGGGGTGTCTCTCAGTCTGCAGAATTCCTCTAAACAGGAAGACTTTAGATCACCTGCGGGGACTTCTCCTGCCCCACCGATCCACAACTAGCATCCTGGCCGCAGGCCCCCGGACACATGCCAGCTTTGCATCATGTCGCTTGTGAATATGGCTGTGAGTCTTCCCTCTTGATACAGGTTTGCATAAACCTTTAATGGTCTAATGGCTGAATCATCCTGTGGAATCATTCCCAATGTACAGAACTTGAAATTTTCGGAACAGATACTAGTATTTTCTCCTATGAGCTTTCTGTACCAGAAGAAATTATTTTAACATTAGGATATGATTTGAGGCTCAGAAATGCTTATCTTGGGATGTCTACATGTGTGATCCCTTCTGATTAACTTTACGGTAATTGAGTTAGTATGTAAATGTTGCCAAATAACCAACCGGTCATTCTGTTTGCAATAATCAACTCTCCAAATCCTAAGGAATGATCACTTGGGAGCAGATCCAGGTTGTGATGGGTCTGAGGCTTTTATAGTTTCTGGAATTTTCTTTAAGAAAAAGAATACAAAATTGCAAATGCTGAATTTGGCACAAAGTGAGTATTTATGTAAAATGCGAAATCACAAGCTATGCATCTGAAGAAGTGTACAGATACCAAATCATCACAAAATCCTGAAGAAGAGCACAACATTTTTTATTAATTAATTTCTTGACGCACCTCTCTAAATGCTGCACGTTTTAGTTGCATTCTCTTTACCCGTTTAAATGACAAAAAATTACCTATTTTCTGCAGAGATAATATACAGAGGTTATCTTTATCATGTTAGAATCAAGACTTATTGGAAGCATTATTTCATTTTAGCAGCTCTTGATTGATGATATCATGCAAAGGTTTAGGATTTTTCTTGAATTATGAAAATCTTCATTAAACTTTTCTCTGTATATAAACTTTAGGAAGTTTTCTTAGGCAGTTCCTATTATGAACTATTATTTGATTTGACAGCACTCATTACATAGTGTAAGATTGACACCCACATACAAATTTTATT
This sequence comes from Hystrix cristata, assembly GCA_004026905.1. Taxonomy (NCBI): domain Eukaryota; kingdom Metazoa; phylum Chordata; class Mammalia; order Rodentia; family Hystricidae; genus Hystrix; species Hystrix cristata. Next base: position 12,944 of record PVJO010027571.1, read on the forward strand.
TTTCTCTTCTATGGCATTCATCTGCCTTTTGCTTTCTTATTTTCAGTTTGAAATGGTCCTGGTGTAATTCCTTTTCTCTTGTCCATGGTACTGAGTCAGAAGTTTTAGTTTCCACTGTGATATAGTAATTATTTTGGTGACATTGAAACTTCTACCAATCTTTGTTTTCAGTTTACATTTTGGCTTTTTCTTTCTTAGCACAACTGAATTTTAATATTATCAATAATTCTGAAAAGTATAAAATGAATCTGAAATTAAAGTATAAAGGAGAATAGTTCAACACATTTTAAATTACTGCTGTGTTTGATTCAACTAAAAGTGCTACAATCACATTAGTTTTCTCCCACGAAGAGTGACTGATTGATATTTACACTATTTCTGCAGTCTGCTTTACTTCTAGTGACGATATTGTGTGCTATTTTATCTAGAATCTCTAGACTTTAACAGGGCTGTACATGTTAGATATCCTGAGACACAATTTAGTACCTTGGGATGCATAAACATGTGCAAGAGATGGGTTTGTGCCCTACAGATAGAAATTTTGGTAAGTTTCGTGAAAAAAAAAAAAAAAACCGTCACTACAAATGGGAAAAATACATGATGGTGGATTTATATGCATGTATTATCAAGTACATTCCTGAGAAGAGAAAAATTTCACTTTTGATCATGCATCCATGTGAATAGGCTTTTCTGTGTAAATTACTACACAAATTAGCTTTTGGCTTCCTACACTTTAAACCTTGTTTTTGCCTGATAGACCACATAATTCTGGTGCTGGGTAAACTCCTGAACAGGCTAATGTTACAGTATCGTTTCTGGCTGTGGATGTAAGACAGCGATGGCGGTGGGCTGCAGAGTTTTTTTGCAAGTTGCTTCTGTGCCGCATTGGGTGGTTATAAACTAATGTAAATGATTGGAATCTACGTAAATTTGTTTTCTTAAACCCAGACTCAGTGCATCTGTAATTCAACCTAGTTGAAAACCAGGATGATTCACAACGACACCAAAGTTACACTAAACAGGAGAAAATGTTGCGTCAGGAGATCAGGGTGAGAGAAGCAATTGTTTCAATAATTGTTGCCAAATTTTATGAAACTATGTGATGGTATCAGAGGGGACTAAGTGTTTTTCTGGGGGTGGGAGGTCATTAGTCTGCGGAAGACCTCAATCTGGGGAAGACCTTCGTCTCATTTCTCCTCTCTTCCTTTCCTTTTCCTGTGAGGCTCACTGTAATGGCTCGGGAGTGATTTTATCCTTTTCACGTAAGAGACAGCACAAGCTTATTTTGAGAGAGGAAGTCTGCAGACCAGTGGAACAACGGTCTATATATGGTGCAGACTTGACATGTCTCAAGGCAGCAACTTCCCATTTGCCAAATGACTCTTAATTGTGCTTATCAGTTCTTTCTACCATTTTCTGTGGGAAATAATGCCCAATACTTCTACTACTGGGATGTGGCGAAGTGCATTCAGGCTAAATAGATTTTCCAGGTTGATACACTGCTCTAATGGCTTCAGTATCTGGGAAATGCTCCTTTAAATAGTTTGATTTTCTGTAGGACTTCTCAGAGTCTTGACATGTTGATGTAAACATCAAAGATGCATCAAGAAGAGATTAGTGGATGCAGCATTTCCTAAATTTATTTGGTCCAGAATTTTCTTCCCTCCTTCCCTCCCCCTTCCTTCCTTTTTTCCTTCTTCCCTCCCACCTTCCCTCCCCCAGTCTCTCTCTTCCCCTCCATTCCTTCTCCTCCCACCCCTTTATCTTTCTTTTAATCCACACGGTCCCCTGTGGATCTGATGTTGTAGAGAAATGCAATGATTGTATTTCCATTAGCCATGACAATGTGAGGACTCGGGCATGGTTTTTTTCTGCCTGACCAACTGATACTATACACAAAATAAACACTTATGGTCCAATGACAATATTGTTTTTAATAAGAATCTGTTCTTAATAAAACCATAATTATTCCACAATCTGTGATTACTAATATTTATATAGGTTTTAAACTATGTAGAAACCAAGCAAGGTTTAAATGAATTCTAGCAACTCAGGGTGCAGAATGATAATTTTTTTGATTAATCACAGTTGTGAAACACAAACCTTTGTTGGCCTGAGACAGCAGCAGTGCTGGCCAGGTGCTGTGACCCGCACGGCCGAGTGGAACAGGGCGGAGGAGTGATGCGGGATGAAAGAAGAGAGTCAAGCAGGACAGCTGGGACCCGGTGGAGCCATCAGCCTGATGAGCGGATGGCTGCCCCTGCAAAGCACAGTCTTCACTTAGAAGCTTCAGCAGGGCATAATATAAAAGAAATGTGCTGGGTCATTTGAAACAAAGGTAAACAACTCACAAAACATAGTCAGAAGGCCACATCAGCTTGTGGTATTATCAAGAACTAGCAATACAGGGAAATGGGTACAGGGAGATGGGCACAGAATAAGCTTCTGACCTGGGGTCCTGCCAGCCAGGCCTGTTATTCTGCAAACCCAGTACAAACAAGGTTTCTTGCCTTAGGACACTGTCCACTAAGACTACAGGCAAGGAGCCAGGATCGTGTCATTCAAATGCTCTCTGTCTAACCAGGTGAAGGCGATCTGGGGAAATGGGGGTGCACGTGGTGTAATGCCAAAGTCTTTCTGTGATGGCCCTCCAGTGGGCACAAAGTTGTTGGCTCCTGACAGCCAGGCACCACAGGTCTCATCTGCCACACCACATGGCTCAAAACTCAACTCTATTTCCCTACCATTGCTCAAGTTCGGCTCTGATTTTCATTGAAACTGTCTCTCATTTTCCTAACTAGAACCCATACATACTGTATTAGTCAGACCTCTCTAGAGTAACAGATTTAATATAATAATATACTAGGCTTATAATGGCTACCTGTAGAGCCAGGTGTGGAAAAAGGCAAAAGGGCTGCCTGCGTGCTGAAGAGCTGAAAGTCCAGGCAAAGGTGGAAGACTGCTCATTGCAGAGTCCTGTAGGTGGCTAAAGGGTCTACGTAGGGAGGCTGAAGGGTCTGCACTGGAAATGGTGGCAAAAACTGGAGCTCCTCCAAAGAAATCAAAGCGAGCTTTCCTTCTTCTGTCCCCTTTCATTCCATTCAGGCTACAGGCTTATGGGTTGACACCACTCACACTCGGGATGGGTCTTGGTGTTCAGGATGCCCATTCAGCCACTCCCAGAACGGTGCCGAACCAATCAGTCGGGTGTTTCTTACTGAAGTCGACACAACAGTGAACTATTGCACCTTACTTTATAGTTTGTTGTTATTCCAGTATATTGTCCTCACTACTGCCAGAAATACTTTATGAAATGCAAATGTAAAACTGTTATGGGCATCCACAATAGCTCTTGGAGGAAAGGCTGACAGAATTGCGAAGCATGGAGAGAAACAGAGAAGAGTCAGCTGAGGCCGTGTGACGGGCAACAGCAGAGGAAGCAGTGTCCTTCTGGTAGTGCCACTTGCGTCGTGCAGTGTGCACGTGTTCCAGCCCCAGGTCGTGCTGTTCTGCTCACTAGATGGCTCCCGGGACAAGATGCAAGGTGACCTGCTGTTGAGCAGTCCGGCCAGAGCCCTTCCTACGGTGATCGGGCCTCATTAGTCACAGACGGCCGGAGTAGCATGCGCTCCCCGCCTCCCCTCACTGCACCAGCTCTCAGTCTCTCACCTTTCTGGGCCTCCTTTAGCTCCACGAAGATCCTCTCCCCGTGCGGTGCTTCTGAGCTTCTTCCTGAAAGTCAAAGCCCGCTGTGTAGAGTTGGGGGAAGAGAACTGGCAAAGGAAGAAAGATGAAGACTTTGGAAACATCGTACTCCACACTCTGGAGAAACCGTATTTCTGCAGGAATTAGCACTGAGGAGAAGGAGGAACGGAATCCGAGGTTCGAGGCCAATGCTGAGGAGCCGGCTCAGGGCCCTGAGGACGGGGGCTCGGGCTGCGCACTGCCGATTCCTGGCTCTGCCGATTCCCGCGTAAAGCGCAGTTGAAAGTGGTGCACGCCGCATTAGGTGGTTGTAAGAATTCAATATTTTATAGATTTGGCATTTAATCCATCAATGAGAGGTAATGTTATTTTTGTCATTGATGACAGCTTAACAAGTTAAGATTAAAGTTAAACACATTAATAGTTACAAATGAAGATGAACACTTTGTCTTTTCCCATATGATTGTCTTATGGACAGACCAGTTACATTGTTTGAGCATCTAGATTCTACGGGAGACGCTTCAAAACTGAAGACAACCTCAAGAACTATGAAGTCCGGAAGTACAGAGCATGCAGCTGCTTTAAATTCTGCTTTGATGTAAGGCATAAATCATTTAAATATCAGTTAAGTAGTCTGTAAACAGATAAAAATTTCAGAATGATATAGCTGAGCAAAAACCCATAGGTCACTTACTCAAACCCTTTCATTTTACTGTTGCCCAAGACGGAGTCATTTGTGCATTCATTAACTCATTCATTTCGCAATGATTATTATTCTTTTTAAAATTTTATTATAATGGTACGTTTTAGATGTACGTAGTGATAACATTCATCATAGAGGATTTGTACCTGTACATGATATGTCTTGTTACTTCTTTGTTTCCCATTCCCCTCCCCTCCCTTCACTCCCTCCTTATTTACAAAAGCTTTGTTTCCATTTTTTCCTTCCATTTCTTATTTCTCTTGTCCCTCTGTTCCTTTCCCCCTCCCCGCCTTGTTCCCTTTTCCATTTGGACATTTTCTTCCCTTTCCCAATATAATACATTTTAGTCTTTATTTACACTTTCAATTTCTCACACCAGAGAAACAATGTGGTATTTAAACATGTGTGTCTGATTTGTTTCACTTAAGAGTGTGGTGTCAAGATGCATCCATTTACCTAGGAATATCCCAAGCTTATCATCTTTATGGCAGAGTGCTACTCCATTGTATAAAAAAAAAAATCACATTTTCTTTATCCATTCCTCAGTTGGTGGGCATTTGGGCTGTTTCCAAGATTTAGCTATTACAAACTGTGCTGCTATAAACATAAGTGTGCACGTATCACTGTGGTTTGATGCTTTTGATTCTTTTGGGAAGATCCCAAGAAGGGGAATAGCCGGGTCAAATGGAATCTCTAGTCCTAGTTCCCTGAGGAATCTCCACACTGATTTCTATGGTGCTTGCACCAGTCTACATTCCCACCAACAGTGGAGAAGGGTTCCTTTTTCTCCACAGTCCCTCCAGCATTTGTTATTGGCTGATTTGTTGATAATAGCCATTCTTTGTGGAGTGAGGTGGAATCTCAGGGTTGTTTTAATTTGCATCTCTTGAATGACCAGTGATGTTGAACAATTTTTCATATGTTTATTTGCTGTTTCTACTTCTTCATCTGAGAAATGTCTATTCATTTCTGCTGCCCACTTTTGGATTGGGTCTTTAAATTTGGGGGGTCTGATTGTTTTGGAATTCTTTATATATTTGAGACGTTAATCCTTTATTGGAGGAATAGCTGAAATTTTTTTTTCCCACTCTGTGGGTTGTCGCTTTGCTCTGTTGGTTGTTTCTTTTGCTGTGAAAAAGCTTTTTAATAAAATTAGATCCCAGTTGTTGATTCTTTGTGATATTTTCTGGGCAATTGGGGGTTTGTTCATAAAGTCTTTGCCTACACCTATGTCTTCAAGAGTTCTACCTATTCTATCTTGCAGCAGATTTAGTGTTTCTGTTTTAATGTTTAGATCTTTGATCCACTTTGATTTTAGCTTAGTGCATGGGGAAAGATATGGGTCTAGTTTTACCCTTCAGCATGTGGAGAGCCAGTTTTTCCAGCACCATTTATTAAAGAGACTGTCTTTCTTCCAGTGAGATTGTTTGGGCCCTTTGTCAAAGAAGAGGTGACTGAGAGTGTTTGGACCTGTTTCTTCATCTTCTAATCTGTTCCATTGGTCCTGGGGTCTGTTTTTTTTTGCCAGTACCATGCTGTTTTTATTACAGTAGCTTTGTAATATAATTTCAGGTCAGGGATTCACAATGATTATTGTATGTCTTGTACTTGTCAGACAACATTACCTGACAGATAATTCCTGGGACACAGCAATGAACGTGATAGACATGTAGCCTACATTCTAGTGAAGGGAGACATTATAGAAATAAATTAACAGCAGGTGATAGCATGTGCTATGGTACAAATAAAGCAGGGCAAGGATTCAGAAGGACAGAAACGTGTCTTAGTTCGTGTGTGTGTGTGTGTGTATGTGTGTGTGTTAGGGTAAAGTGTGTTCTTTTCATCGAGTGTTCAGGGAAGGCCTCTCCAATAAGGGAATGTTAAAGCAGATGCCTAAAATATGTGAGCACCAGATTGGCTTGTGTGGGAACAAAGCACTTCCTTTAGGCTGAGCCCTGTCCACACCAGCTTGGCCAGCCTTCTCCAGGGTGGACTGGATTTGGAAGAGTGTTTAAAAATCAGGTGAGGAAACAGAAAGCCTGTATGGGAGGGAAGGTGACAGCTTTTGACTCGTGGCTCAGAATGA
>PVJO010027572.1:0-19429 GCA_004026905.1 Hystrix cristata
ACGTTTGGAATCAGATAATGTTTCGAATAAATGTGCTCTTGGTCTTGCTGAAGTTCCTGAGGGTTCAGCCCGTTCCTGAATTCGACTTGTGTAAGCACATTCACGTTCTATCTAGGTTTCAAAGCAATCACTGCCTATTTTAAAGTGCTATAAAATGTGAGTAGTATGAATTTAATATCAGTGAAATAGGCACTGAGGTGCAGAATGCTGATGGGATTTGGGTAAGATTAAATAAGGAAATAAAACTGATGTAACATTATGGTGTATTGTTAGCATATTGTTGATGCTCAATGAATAGATCTCCACTTTCCATTCACTATTTCTAATGATATTTATGCGTGCTTCTTGAGGATGCACACAAATATGTAACATATATATTTGCCTAACAACCATTTAAAGTGAAACTTATAAATAAATATATCATGCATTTACTAACCATACATTTTCAAGGAAAATTTGTGATTTTTGAAAACATGGATTAATATTATGGGAAAATTTAAATAAACCAATTGAAATCTTATGTCATATATTAGTTTTAACCTCCAACTTTACTTGCTTTATGCACTGATTATACTCTTTCATGTATAAATTAAATGATCATGAATTTCTTTTTTATATTTTAACTTTTACAGATGCTTATGTAGCAGACAGAAACAAAACTCCTAAATATGAGATTCAGACTCACAATAGACAATATCTTTTTTATTTGCTTTGAATAGCATAACTGTACAATAAGCAAACGTGCTAAATTTCAGTCAATTTTCAATTTATCTAAGAGTAATTGCAGGAATATTTATGCATTAGTAAATTTGCAGTTATCTATACCCATTGATGTCAACACCTATTAATTGACATTAATGAAAATTATTGCACTCATAGTATGCACCATATTATTTATTAATACAAAATATCAAAAAATCAAAGAGGCAAAGGAGTATCCTATTATATTCAATTTGGCCATGCTGGTCCTAGTACTTTCCCCAAGGATCAAATCTTTGTCACATAACCCAGGTTTCAACAAGTATTTTACAAGAATTCTACTTGCTTTTATAAAGGCCCTTATGAACACATACACACACACATACATGCATGTATAATTTTAAAGTTATTTTGATATATTACAATTCTAGAAGTCTATATGGGTTTTATATATATGTACATATTCATATATATGCATATATTCATATATATACATATATAAAATTTTTAAATCAACTGACTGTAATGTCAGAAAAAAATAAATAGAATTTAAGAAGGAAAAACTGAAAGTAATAATATAGAGCTTAATACAGAAAATTCATTTCATTTTACAACAATTAAATGAAGCCAGATATTTTATCATACACATGTCATTTGAAGAAATTTTTGGAAAAATATAAGGAAGAAAATGAATAACTTCTACAATTCCATTATTTCTATATCTATAAACAGAATGATTTATATCTATACAGTCTTTTGTAGATATAAAACACAATTGGGATTATGCTGTCATGTTTTGTAATTTGCTTCATGATTTATAACAGATCCAAAGTGATTTCTATTGTATTAATCTATAAAGACAAGGCTTTTAATTTTTCTTCTTCGTTGGTGTATGTTTGGAATACAGAATAGTGATGTTCACTTTTGGAAATTGGTACATGCATAGAACATATCTTGAGCATTCTCCAGCCTTTCATTCTCCTCCCTCTTACCTCCTCTCTCAAAGGGTTGCCTTCTTGTTTCCTATTCTCTCTCCTTTTTTTGCTCATTTTTTTACTTATATTTTAGATTTACCATAAACAATATCTTTACCATAGACAATATCTATGGTACTGATGAAACCATAGGATTTCATTGTCTGTGACTTATTTTGCTTAGCATTATGGTCTCAATTAAGAAAAATCACCCTTTATTCACTATAAATAATGTTTACCGTAAATAGTAGAAATAAACTCAAAAAGATGTTCAGTCTTTCAAAATAAGAAATCCCTCCAATTGGTTGGAAACCCTTTGGGTATGGCTCTCCATGGTGCCATTTCATTCCATGGTGCCATTTCACAACCTGTATTGAATACCTCGCAGGTTTGTGATCACGGAACAGAGCTGTGTTCCTTCCCACAGTTTGCTTTTTACCTCGACAGGGGCATTTTCCAAAACACAATATTCAATATGTACATCAAAATCCTGAACTCGAATTAGAGAAGAATAGCTTGCTGTGGCTGAGCTCAGGCGTTTCTAAGCCGGCTGCCCAAAGTGAGGAAGGCACTTTCTAATGTCTCTCCCGCTGTCTGTGAGTCCCACTGCCAAGCGTGAAGAGTCAGGACAGGTGGAAAAATGAAAGCATACAGATGTATTCTCCAGACATGGCGTGTGGGCCTCACAGTGCTTTGCTTCTGTCCATCTCTGCTGCAGTCTGTCTGCCAGAACCAGTGCTCACCTGGGATGATCACCCCGTCTCACCTTCCGGCCATGGCAATTTGATCACCTGAACAGAGAACCATTGTATTTTAACAGAAAGGACTTACTGTGAGAAATTGGAAATGACTGCGGTGCTAAAAAGAGTCAGAGGCTGGAACCTATACTGCAACCAGGGCCGATTCCCGGAGGTGGGCTTGGGAGGTTTCTTTCCAAAATAGGAAAGTCAATGAAAGTGTCTTCTTTCCTGGTGCCTTCTAATCTCCTTCTGGTGCCTCCTGTTGGCTGCACCGAATAGAAAACTGTGCAGCAAGGACGTCTGGGAGTGAAAAATAAAACTTTGCAGATCCCCATGCTTGTCACAAAGAAACACAGGCGGGATGGATTTAGTGCTGAGCGGCAATGGACAATCAGCACTGTCTACTTTTGTTGCCCAGTATGTCCAATTTGAATGTCTTCCGATATAAGTAACTACATGATGCTCCCACCTGTGAAGTCAATGTGAGCATATTAATTTAGAAATATTCTTTCTCAAAAGGGCAGATTCATAGACCTGTGGTCCATTTTTGGCAATAATTGTATTGATCTTTGAACATCTTTATTATTCCTTTTTAGTTTCCCCATAATCCCTCCTGAATATTCTTTAATGTTTGCTTTTGCTTTACCTTCCATATCTAGTCTTGAGATCTTTCAATACCCAAATGACTCATTAGATACTTTTCCTTCACAAAGCTAGTTAATTTTCTGTATTTCTTACTCTGTTATGAGAAAAATCACTAAGCTTATATTTTTTATACAGACAGTATAGGAATTAAAAACAAATGAAATTAAGCTTCCTCTCCTTTTCTAACCTAGGCTTCTCCCTCCTGTGGATGTATTATATCTCCCCTTTCCTTGGGGATCCCAGAGCAAGACAGACCACTCGAGAAAGTGGGACAATTGCAGTCTTACCCAAGAAGTTGGCTTGCCAGGCACTCTGGCTTCTGAAGTCAATGCCTGACTTGTTTTCTTATATCTGTTATCCAGAGACTCAGACCTGCTGCTACCATCCAGTTCCTGAAAAGGACAAAACTTCTTGGCAAATTCCCAGAGGTGGGTTTGGGAGGTTTCCCACCGCTGGGAATTTGCCTTTAGAATTCCTCTTCAGAGAATGGAGGTGCCTGGAAAAAAATAATGCCAAAAGGTGACAGCCCCATACGATGTCTTAAAAATATTTTTTTCCTGAGGATTTGCCTTGCAAAGGTTACAAGGCTTCTTCTGTAGAGTACTAAAGAGGTGCCATTTGTAAATCAGTTGGGCCATCTTATCTTTGGAACTGTGGACTAGGTTACATACCCTTTCCCAGGCTTCATTTTATTAGAATGTGGAGAAACGTAATAAGGTAAATTCATCAGTCTATAAACTGGCCAGTTTACGTCATGGAATGATTAAATGCTGGTGACATTATATGAAGACGATTCAGAGGATCTCTACTGTGATGCCAATTTGAAATGTCAGGTTGACCACCTTAGGTGCAATCATTGACTTCTTCGAACAAATGGCTGTGCCATCACATCCTCCGGAGTCCTGTTAGGTGCTCAAGATTTTGGAAAATGTTGGGTTAAGAGTACATAGGAGAAGTATTTAATTATTCTCTCACCACAAGATAATATCCACCAATGATGCTGACTTTTTCAAAATCTCTAGCTATTCTAATAACTTGTTTATAATTGAATGATTTTAAGAATAATAAATTTCTTGATCTATTTCTCTGATTTAGCTTCTCTCAACTGCCTTGGACATGGCAGTCATCTTAAAAACGCTATGAAAATCAGACATTGGTCCGACCAACAGTTAAAGGAATACTGGTAAGGTGGTTGGCATTTATTAATGCATGTGCTAGTTTATAATGTAAGACTTTAGTAATGAGAAAGTCAGTTAACAGGTAATGCTTAAATGACTAGAAAAAGCAAGTAAAACACAACGGTGATATGTCAACCCCTTGTAATCTCCCTTCTTTATTACTTAGTAGCATAATTCTACTATTTAGGAATTTCAAGATATTGTTCAGAATGTAAATAAATACAACTCATTCTAGAATCCTTATAATTAACTATTTAATTTGCACTCACATGCTTTTATAATGCTAAAACTTATTTTTGGAAAAAATATAATAATAGAGTTTAATATTATGCAATTAGAATAATAGTGTAAATAGTTTTGAGTACCATTCTACTCAAAGAGCTCTAGAGATGATTATAGGTTTCTCAGTCAATGCAGTGACCATCTCAAATAGCACAACACTAACATATTAGCCAAAGTGCATTTATTACAGCTTTTTACCAACCCGTGCAACTCTGATTTAAAGTCATGCATTCTAATGTGTTTTGACAAGTAAATTGCTTGCCTTTTTCCATGATAGCCAACCATATAAATAATGCATGCATAGTAATAGCTTGAGCAATAAACTAAAAGTCAACCATGAAGCACGTGCAGCATGTTAATGATAAAAGTGCTTTAGCCTTTGAGGAAGAAAGGTGCAAACTAAAGAAAGCCCACATACCCTAGGCCATGTATAGTTTTTGCACAATATGACAAAGATTGTATCTACTTGTTTCTTTTCCATACCTATCCAATTTAAGACCTGCATACTTTTTTATTGGAAATATCAAGATTCATGAAACTGCTCTGTATTTTGTAAGATACTTTATGTGGCTTGGAGTTATTTTATGAATATAACATTATGGAATAGGATCCTAAAAATGATAATTAAGGTAATTGTGCTGAAGCTAATTTTATTCTAAACTGAGTTCTTTTCCCAGCAATCTCTCACAGTAGGCATCCTCTTAGACACCAAATCAGAAAATGAAGCAAAATGAAAATTGCTGATAATTACCCTTCTCTATATGCTGTTGAGTAATTTATGATGTACATTTCTTCCACCTTAGAGTCTCTACCTTTGTCTTGAATTCCACATTCTGGATTTAATTTTAATCAAAAGAACAACACACATACACACTAATACTATCATGATTATTATTGTCACTGACATCATCTGCACCTTCATCATATCCAGAATCACCCTCATTATCATCAACATCGGCATCGTTGTGATGATACATTATCACCCTTCATCATTATCTTCCTTATCAATAGCCTCATCTTCAGTGTCACTAATACTGGGTCAGAATCAAATCAAACTGTGCAGACAATCACACATGCTTCTTTACTGGTTCCTGAATTTGTAATATCTCTAGCTCAAAGCAAACAAACCATGCTACATTTGTCAACCCACTGTTATCTCCTTGCTTCCTTATTATCTATTGATCATGGAGGAATAATATGTTCCAGATATATCAATGTTCACCAAATTTAGAAGACTGTGCAGTCAAATAAGTACATGTGTCTGAGCTGGTGTTAAAGCGTAAGGAAGAAGCAACACTGTAAAGCTAAAGGCAATTGTATACAATGCAGTCTCTCTTGCCATAGTGCCTGAATGCAGTGAAGTTATCTATTAAGAATTTGGAAATATGGAATAGAATCAATCTTGATTCCATTTGCAGCAGAGCCCGTACACCTGAGACAGATTTTCTGTAAATGAATAATAAACCCAGATACATTAAAATACCAAGGGGAGGGGGTTTGTGTAGATCTACTTCTAAAAGCCCTTAAACTTTTGTGAATTTTCCTGCAAGTGCCTTGTTGTGTTTCAGGTTGAAGACTGTAGAAAAATTTCCTCATGTATATAGCAGAGTGACAAGCAAAGAAGTCACTTCAAAACATGCCAGGGTGGGATGGAGTGGGGGCTTATTCTTAACTATGTCAAGAGAAACTATGTTAGCCTAATCTACCAGGAATTTACTAGAGCTTAATGACCTAGGAAAAGGGAAACTTCCTATTTCAATGGCCTCTAGCCTTTCTAACACATCTAAGAGTGAAAGGAAGAAAAATGATTACGAAGTTATGTCTGAAGGCTCTAGCTCACCAAAAGACTGATCCTTAACCATAATGTTATAGAATACTCCCTCTCCTCCACACAAGTACACCTTATCACCTCATTAAGGTGGTAAATGGATCTCTTTCATTTACCTAGTACATTACAGCCAGCTTCAACAAAATATGAAAATACAGACTAAAAAGGAAAAGGCACAACTTAGGGAGAAAACACAGTATCCAAGCCAGTCTCTGGACTGTTCAGGAGTGTTGAAATTATCTGGCTCAGAATCTGAAATGACCATAATTAAAATGCTAAAATATGTAAAGGGAAAAATAGACAAAAAGCTAAAACAGATAGTTAATACTAGTGCACAGATCAAAAGTCTAGGAAATAATCAAAAAAGGCATGTTAGAAATAAAAACATTGCAATAGAAGTAAAGAATACCTTTGATGGGCTCAGTAGTAGAGCAGATATGGCTGTCATAAGAAGCAGAGAGCTTGAAGAACTGTGAATACTAACTTCCAAAACAGAGAAGCAAATAGAAAGAGATTGGGAAAAAAATGAATAAAACATCCAACAAGTATAGAAAAAGTAATACAAGAAAACCTAATTGAATATCAAAGGAGAAAAAACAAAAGAAACATTTGAAGCAATACTGATAATATTCTCTAGATTAATATCAGACAACAAATCAGAGAGTTAAAAGGCTAAGAGAACATTCAAGAGGATAAATTCTAAAACATCTATACCTAAGCATATCATATTGAAGCTTCAGAAATTCAAAGCCTGTACGTCTTCTTATTTTTCTTTTTTTTTCTTTCTTTAGCCTGTATGTTTTCAACATGAAATATAGTTGAAATACAAAGAATGATAAATTTTCTAAATACAGAATTATTTAAAACCAATAATGTAAAATTCCAACTTACAAAAATAGAAAACTAAAAGCATATTTAATCCAAAATAAGCAGAAGATAAACTTATGAAAACAAGAGCAGAAATTGATGAAATTGAAATACAATAAAATAACAAATGAAGTCGTTCTGTGAAAAGATTGTTAATCCCTACAAAGGTTAAGAAAATAGAGATAGAGGAGACGGAGACAGAGTTAGAGAAGGAGGCAGAGACAGAGAGAAATTGCGAATGGCAGAAATGATGCGGGGTGTGGTGCTGCATGCCTGTAATAACAGCACTGCAAGAGGCAGGAGGATCCCTGTGAGTTCAAGGCCACCAAGGGCTACAGAGTGAGCTCAAAGACAGCCTGAACTACATAGTGAGACCCTGTCTCAAAAAACCATTGGAAAAAAAGAAAAAGAAATAAAACTGTCACCAACATATTATTTCCATAGATATTAAATGTATCATGAAGGAATATTATAAACAAGTCTGTGTATACCAATTTGATGCATCAATTGGGTGAAAGATTAATAGCCTCAAACTCCACAAGAAAAAGACTACATTACTTGGCAAGGAATTCTATTAAAATTTGAAGCAATAAGTAACATCCTACCAAAACGAAAACCTCAGACCTGTAAAGATGTGTTCACTAGCAAATTCTACCAAACATTTAAATAAGAAATTACATCAATTTTTCACAGTCTCTATTAGAAGATATGAGCAAAGGAAATATATCCTAACTTAATCTGGGAGGCCAATATTATCCTAACACAAAACCAGTCAAAGAAATTAGAAGAAAAGAAAACAAAACATAAATTAGCTTTCAAAAACATACATGTGACTATCATCAAAAATATCACCAAATCACTATCAAGTACCATATTTACCTTTAATTAATTTTCAACTTGCGTCAGAGCGCCCAGCTGATTTGAGTCGACATGGTTGTTCGAAGGGTATAAAAGGAGAACAGGAGAAGGGTATAAAAGGAGAGAAGGATTTCGGCTGATTTTCCTTGGAATAGCTTCGTCGTGGCTGATTTTCCTTGCCTTTTGCCAAGGACTGCTGCAGTTCTCTTCGGAGGAGGAGGTCCTGTCCTCCCTTCTCCTTGGGCGTAGCCTTCTGGCTCTGGGCTGCAGTTACTTCAGCTTCCAGCACTAGCTTTTTGTCTTGCGGAGGCAGGCTCTCTAGCCTCCAGTACAGGCTCCTGGGCTTTCCTGCTCAGACCCTTGAGTCACCCCTCTCAGGCTCCTCAGCCTTCTGATATGGACTCTGTGTGGCACGGGACATTGCCGTGGACTCCAGGCCTTTGGCTGCATTCTCCAAATCTCTAGTGTCTACATTTGACTCTGTGGGCAAACACTGTAGGCTAATCTTATAAATGTCTGTGTCCCGCATTAAATCTGACTCAGTGCATGTGCAGATTTTTGAGGGGCCTTGCCCCAGCCCTACAAGCTCTCCTAAGCACTGACTACAGCAGTACAAAAAGAAATATACATGACAACTAAGTCAAATGTTTATCTAGGTATACAAATCTGTTTCAATATTCAAAAATAAGTAAAAGCAAATAATTATGTCAATAGGCTCAAGAATAATTATATGATCGTATCAATATCACATCAATACATGCAAAAAAGAACCCTGAACTAATCCAAATCATTTTATGAAAATAGTATCTCACTAGATTAGTAATGGGGAGAAACATCCTTGACTTGATGAAATATCTAAAAAGAATAACAACTGATATTATATTTAATGGACAGAAGCTTTCTTGCTAAGCTCAGGAACAAAAACACAAGTCATGATTTCTTTCAATATCATACTAGGAAGAAATACGCAGTACTACATAGTACACTAAAGAAAATAAATCAGACATTTGCAGACTGGAAAGCAATTAATAAAATGGTCTATTTTTAAAAATGATAGAATTCCATGTGAAAAGCCTGAAGAATGATGAAAAATTTTCTGAAACTAATAAGGTATTATAGAAAAATTGCAGGATAAAAGTTGCAAAAGTCAAACACTAGTTTACAGGCCAGCAATGAACAAGTAGAATTCAAAATTTGAAACACAATCTCATTTATGATAGCATCCTAAAAAAAACGGAATACTGAAGTTTATGTCTAACAAAATATGTTCAAGACCTCTGTGAGGAAAACTTTAAAGTCTGATACAAATGATAAAAAAATGGAAAGAGTGATAATTCATGTTTATGGAAAGGAAGACTATATATTGCTAAGATGTGAGTTCTTCCCAACTTGTCATAGAGATTCAGTGTAATCTCAAAATCTCAGGAAGGTTCATCCATAAATATGTATAATTATTACATACCAACAAAAAATTTAAAAATAGATTGTCTTAATGGTAATTTTTTTTGGGGGGATACTGAGTATTGAACTCAGGGCTTTGTGCTTGCTAGGCAAGCACTTTAACCACTGAGCTAAATTCCCAGGATAGCTTGTAATCATATTTTAAAATCACAGTAAGTTACATTGTGGATATCAACAAGCTGGTTCTAAAATTTGCACAAAAGTTTGCAGAGATATGTGTGTTATATACACTTACCAATCTCCCACAAAGGACATCATGTACTACACTCCTGTACTAAGAAATTTTAAAAAATGTTTAAATAGACAAAGACAAAAATATACCAACACAATATTGAAAAAAGCAGAGTCAGGAAACTAACAACCTTAAGTTTTGAGACTTCTAATAAATATTCACTAATCAAGATGGAACTCATTGTACTTGCAATCATTCCACAAACCTAAAATTGCTCCAAAAATTTAAATGTATTAGAAATAAAGCCAAAGTAGAAAGCTTCAGTAAATGTAACTGTTTTTAAAACAATGAACAAAACATACTTTATATTCATAATTAGACTACATTGATCTAAGAGATAAGGCAATGCATTTTGATAACAACTGTGTTTTTCAAAAACTAAAATGCCCTTTTGATAAGTATCTGACTTTATTTTTTTCATATTTTCTAATATGCACTATGTATTATAAGATTTAGCTTATGAAACTATAGTTTCTATCATTTGCACAGCATGCTCTGCTATGTTACATAATGATACTGAGGCTAAATCTATCTACAATCTGTTGTTTTAATAACAACAAAAATGCATTAAGCAAATGGGCTAAAATGGAATTATAGCTACAGATGCTCAATTCTCATTCCTTTTCATTTTAATTCTTATTATCAGGCTGCCGGTGGTCTTCTCTGATCAAGTTAATCAACTAGCAACTGTAAGCATGGCTTTTACATGTCTGTTTATATTTCTGCAAAGTTGTATGTAACTGCATAAATTTATTCATTTGGCCCTTTGAAGCACTCAATAATTAACTTGTTTTACTCAGCAGCAGAGTTCTTTATTGAATGATGCTGTGTTTGTGCTTGGATTCTTACAAAATTAGTTAAATCTAAATTAATTTAAAATATATCTAAAACCTACTTTATCTAGCTTTAAAATGTGTGTCATTTACACTTTATTCTGATATACAGACATAAGACTGTTTGTGTCTTTGATAGATAAAATTATTCTAAATTAAATTAATGTGGATTTTCTAAAACCCACCAACACCAAAAGATATACAGTTGCTCAGAATCTGCATTTAGAGAGTGTTCACAATCCAAATTTTCCTCCAAGCACTGAAATTTTCTACATGTGCCTTTAGTTTAGAAAGATGGAACTATGATTCTTCTCTAATATACAGTTCCCTTTTCAAGAACTTATTTCTCTTGCTCACCTTTGTGTCTTACTACACACATGTAGTAATAAATTAAAATTTAAAGAAAACAGAAAAAATGAAAGCTTACATCTCCAACCCCTCCCACAAGTGTAGTAATTTCACTTTCTTTTTAATATTTATGATGATTGCTTCCCCATAGCCAATAAGTGCCAGACTAAGTTGCTGTGGTAACAACATCTCGACCATGTCACAGGACTGTGGCTTCAAGACAAGGCCCAAGCAGAGATCCCAAGGGTACGGAGAGGACTCCTGTAGATTTGGGAATGGCAGTAAGAAAGCACTCATTGGAAGGTGGAGAAAGGCAACCAACTACTCACCTCCAGCCAGGCAGAAATAAAAACTAACCTAATGATTCTATGAATCTGTCTAAAGACTTTCCTAGAAAGAATATTAAAGATTAAAAATAGTTGTTTTAGCTACCTATGAAAAAGTGCAAGAAAGTGAACCAAAGAGGCTACTGTTCATTTTATTTTATTTTATTTTATTTTATTTATTTATTTTTTGTAGTGCCGGGGATCGAACTCAGGCCCTTGTGCTTGCAAGGCAAGCACTCTAATCACCGAGCTAAATCCCCAGCCATTTTACAAATATAATTAGAGAAAGACAATTCCAACTCAAGACTTTCCATTTTATAAATTATTTTTTCTCATTTCTATCTCCTCAGCTAGCACAAGAACCTCAAAGTTAGACCTAATCTGAAGACAAACATCAAATTGAAGACTCCCTAGTATTCCATATCTCATTATCTAGAAAAATATCTATAAATCTAAAGACCTTTGTTGAGATTTAAGAAAGATTAACGGGCTTGTGGCATCTCTCCTGAACCAGGGTCTTGTAGGAATTGTAAAGACCAGAGAAAAAGTCTTACCTTAAAGAGATGGGCGCATGAGGTCTAAAAGGGAGACCAGTTTAAAGTAAAGGGAGGTATTTGGTCTCCCAGCTTAAAGACCTTTTCCTTTGGGAAAGTATGACTCAGAGTATGGAGCTGGACCTCGGATAACAGACCTCAAAGACAAAGACAGTCGTCTCTTAGGGAGCAGAAGGAGGCCCCAGTCAGGCAAGACATGTGATCACCGAACAGAAGAATGGGCCTCATATGTTCATGTGGACTTTAAACTCTTGCAATGGGAACTAATAAGCAATAGTAACTGCTACGTGGCTTTTGATTTCCTCCATCTATTGGTGTTAACTGTTCCGGTCTCCTAGATTGATGCTGGGTGTGTGAACAGTAGAAAACTTGTCACTCTGTTCCCAGGTCTCTCCATCACAAGAGCTGCTGCAAGACCACACTGGCGCTCAGACCCTATTAGGTGTGGGGTCCTAAGCTTTAACAGTGACCGTGAAGGTACAATGAGAGATAAATCTCATGGCAAAAAGAAAACCTATGATGAATTAAAAATGGCTTTTTAAGCACAAGGCCCTAAGTTTGATCCCCAGTGCCAAAAAAAAAAAAGCCTTTTAAAATAATTTATAAATTTGTTTTTTATTTTTTTAATTTTACTAATACTTATTTGCAGTGCATAATGATTACATTTATGATGGAAAGTTAGTACATGTACTTAACACATTTTAATTTTTTACATTCCCTTTTGTCACTTGACCCATCAAGAAATGAAGAATACTTCTCACCTAGAATCAGATCTGGCCCATGTCCTTGGTTAGAGGTGCACTTCAAAATTTCAATGTTGGGGGAACTTAACATGTCGGTTGGCAAGTGATGAATTGATAAGTGCAGGAAAGAGGGCAGTGAATCTGTTGTGTGTGACACTGTAATTGTGGGGACATGACTTTATGCATTTGTCAAACTCCTAGAAGGTATGACACAAACAATGAAACTGCTATGATCTGAATGCCTAGAATTTTGTGGGATGTAGAAGATCTTCTAAGTAATAAAATATAATGTTTGGCTGAAGAAATTTCTTAAAATATGTCAAAAGTGAGACTTGGTTTACTTCGACTGCTTTAGTAAATTGACAGAAAAAAAATGTATTCATGGACAGAATTTTCATTGATAAAGAAGAATTTAAAAATGTTGAAAATTCTCAGCTTCTCAGTATTGAGAGCGACAAGAAAGGATGCTCAGGAGAAAAGATGGTGCGACCGAGGGATCATCTGCTGAGGAGACAGTATGGATTGGATCTCAATAAGCCTGCCCCATTGATCGTTAAGGTGGAGAATGACCTGAAGGCATTGTACAGCTCGTCAGATCTGTTCCTCTCCCACAGGCCTAAGAGTTGCAGGCTGTTTGGAGGGCAGTGTCCATGAAGGTGCCCAGGGTGTCGGGAAGACATCAGGATCCTCTGCCTGAACTACCTCCAGGTTGTCTTAGCAAGCTCCTCAACCGCCCCACACTTCCCCAGGCACCCATATCACGTACAGCGCACCCAGAAAACCTGTGGCAGAATAATTGCTTCTCTTTGGATCTAAAAGGATTCCCCAAGTACTGTAGAAACAGGCAGAAAACTGCTGTGGGAGAAGGCCATGTAAGGCATGGAGACAGGTCACAATCCCAGTGTGCCCAGGAGGCAGGATCCCATCCCTCTACCACAGTGGTCTTGAATCAAAGATTATCCTCAAGCTCTGAAGTTCAGGTCTTACTTGGGACCTGTTACTTCTTTTTTCTCTCCTAATTCTCCCTTTTGGAATGAGAGCATCTGTCCTATGCCTGTGCTGCTAGTTGTATTTTGAAAGTGTATAACTTGTTTGATTTCATAGGTTCAATCAATTTACTTCTGGTAAAATAGCACCTTACATCTCACCCATATTTGATTTAGAGGGTGTTTAGAGGAGACTCGTGGACTTTCAACTTTATGGTTGATGCTGCAATGAAGTAAGACTTCTAAGATTCTTTGCATGGGATTAATGTAATTTCCAGGTGAGAAGGCTATGAGTGTTGTGGGGAAGAGGGGTAGAATGACCTGAATATTTATGTCTTTTGCCAACATTCATTCATTGGCCAACCCCTGCTGTAATATTATTAAGAAGTGGGGCCATTGGGAGATAAGTACTTCAAAAGGGAAAAAACCCTCATAATGTTGAAAAATAGACTGGCTTTCTAAATTTTTTATTAACAAAACATTCTCATTAATAATAATATCACACATTCTTATCTCTAAAATTATAAAATAATTATATTATTTCTATAATAATAATTCATTTCTTAAAAATAATAATTCATTTATTTATTTAATAGCAGGTCATCACTAATCTACTATGTTATAAGCTTGGTACTGGGATATATGAATATAAAGAAAAGTGTGTTCATAATTTTAAGTTACATGTATGTAAAGATATGTTTCTAGATTAAAGGAAAATAGGAACACTAAAAATTGAAGAATAAAGTGGATTTCAAGTAACAATTAAAACTTGCAGAAATTTTGTATATTTCTTTTAACAAGGCCCAAAATATTTTTGGAATGTCTATTCCCTGAGCTTTAGAACACTTCTCACACCTCCTACACATCTGGGATGAACAATTAGTTTGAAATGAGTGGCAGTGTACATCATATAAATAGAGGTCTTCAAGCTTCATTTATAAAAATTGCTACTGTAACTTACAATGGCATCATTTAAATTTTGACATCTTAAAACTGTCTCTGAAGGTTTGCTTTGACAATGTTTTGTTGTATTTTGACACTGTTTGCAGTTTTCTTCCA
The DNA here is from genome assembly GCA_004026905.1 of Hystrix cristata. Lineage (NCBI taxonomy): Eukaryota > Metazoa > Chordata > Mammalia > Rodentia > Hystricidae > Hystrix > Hystrix cristata. Next base: position 14,614 of record PVJO010027572.1, read on the forward strand.
AAGCTTGAGAATTTTAATTCTTTGTTTCGCATCAGAGGCACAATGACAATCAATTAAAATTTTTTTCCTGCTTTGGAATGGAGAACGGTACTCTGATATTTGATTGATGATTTTTACTTCATTATCATGTAAAATAAGTATGATTCACTTATATGACTCTTACATCTGTTTTTTTTTTCCCATTTATGTGTGACCAGAAATTAAGAATAAAGCAAGTAATGAAAAGACAAGTACTTTCACTTCTTAGTTTAGGTTTGGCTCAGTGAGCTTTATAATATGGTGAATGTATTAAGATTTGGTCAGTAATGATCTCTAACTTTCCCAAGATATGTTAATAAAGTCCTGAAAATGGTTAAAGTAAATTTTCGTATGCATTCAAAATGATTATGTGTTTCAAAGAGAGTATTCAATATTTACTATTCTTAGAATCAGTCTTGGTCTGGGACAGTGTTGTTCACCAGTCTTGAAACAATTGGCCATATGACAAAGCTCTCTCTTTATGTATCTATATTATTGATCCTTTGCATTGGAGTCTCTCAGGGTTTAAAAGAACCTTAAAATTAATGACTACCTTAATGTGTAGGAATGGCTCACTCAATCTTAAATTCTCTCTATGAAGCACTTTCATCTTTGCTAAATTGTCCAAAGGGTCACATCTCATCTTTAAATATATTGTAGGTATTAAAAATATTTTAATCAATATCTTCTATGGAATTATGTACAGTATCATCTAATGATACTTTACAATACAGTTTATATGAGATATCTATTCTAGAATCCACGGTTTCTCATCTCTAGGCAAAATACTGCAATCTACACAGTTTTCAACTCTTGTGTGATGTGTACATGTATGGATCATATGCGTGAATTATATCAACAGGTCTTTTCTGCACACGTCTTCACAGAATCAAATTTGAATATTTAAGAATATGCAGTGATATTTTTGTGAGTCCCTGCAGTGTTTCTGGAAGACACCAACATTTGAATAGTTAGACTAAGTAAAGATGATCAGACCTCACAATGCAGGTAGCATCACCCAAAACACTGGGGCTTGCAGAGAAAAGGAAAGCGGAGATATGATGAATTCTCTCTCCCCTTGAGTTTGCACACTTCTGCTCTTGGACCTCCAAGTTCTTCGTTCTTAGGCCTGTGGAATCAGACTGAGTTGCCTGATTCTCCGGTTCATATCCTGGGACTTCACCATGATCCTATGTGCCAATTCTCATAACTAGTGTCTCCTGCATCTTTTATCTCTTGTTGTTTGTGTTTTTCTAGAAAACCCTGACAAATGAATCACTGTTAGATCATATGACTGTCTCCGAATATTAAGCATTGATTCTGCCCATCATACTAATCTGTCAAAATCTTTTTGAATACTTATTCTACTAAGTAGTATGTTCCTTGTTCGTTTAAATATAACACCATTCACTGACTAAGTAAGGGTGGCCTCTACTCTTCCATTGGCTGCTTGGCTATGATGGAAGAGAAAGACTGAGAATGGTGACTTTGTACTGTCACTTGCTGGTTGCGAGTGAGGCCTAATGGATATCCAGCTGTACTTGAAAGGTCATAGCTCCACCTCTGCTAAGAGACTGTCCTGAACTACACTACTATTGCTGTCCACTTTGAATTATCTCAAGACTTTACTTCACCGTTTCTGAATTGTTAGAGCTTTTCTGCTTGTTGACTTTCATGACTGCACTGAGTAGCTTCACACACACACTCACGTCCGTGCATGCACACATGCATACACCAAGTTAGACATATCTGAAAAATTAAGTCACCCTTCCAAACAAGAGGACCCAGATGAGCTCTAGAGGACATCGTCAAAATAAGTTTGACATAGTGAAACAAGATACAAGGCCATTAAATCAGCATTTACTTGGTCTCCTGAAGACATAGGCATTACTATATACTTGTCACATGCGAGAGATGTAATTCAAAAGATGTAGTATTGCTGGGTTTTACATAGAACATGGTATTATTGCTCTTAGTAGTAACAATACTCTTCTTAATAGTATCCATTTCCATTTCTAGAATCAAGTTTGTTATCTGATGCATTTGCTTGTCGTTTTCTACACATTCTTTCCTATATATAAACATATATAATCATATAATATTTGTACCTCAAATCCTAGAACAAGCGAAATCTCAAGCTAGTTTAAGGAAGGAAATTATAAATATCAGAGCAGAAAACAATGAAAAGGAGACAAACGAATACAAAGAATCAATAAACTCAAAGCTGATTCTTCCAAAGAATAGACAAAATAAACAAACTCTTAGCCAACTTACAAAAAATGGACAGAGAAGATTTAAATCAATGCAATTAGAAATGAAAAAGGTGTGGCTGAGGATTTAGCTCTGTGGTTAGAGTGCTTGCCTTGTAAGCACAAGGCCTTGAGTTCCATCCCCAGCACATAACAAATACTGCTGAAATCCAGGAAATTATTGGCAAAGCTGGTTGCCAATAAATTGAAGAATGCACAAGAAATGGATAGACTTCTAGACACATATGAATTGCCAAAAACTGAACCAAGAAGCTTTGAAAAATCTGAATAATCCAATAACAGAAAATGAAATTGAAGAAATAATAATAATAATAATAAACCCTTATCAAGTAAGAAAAGTCTAGGCTCCGATGGGTTCACTGCTGAATTCAATAAGACCTTCAGGAAAGGGTAATATTCTTCAACCTCTCTCATGAAATTGAAAGGGAAGGAGCACTACCAAAAACATTCCTGGAAATGGGCATTACTGTGATTTCAAAACCAGAAAAGAATCTAACCTAAAAAAAGTAAATAAAAACAAACAAACAAACAAAAAACTGTAGGCAAATATTTTTAATGAACATAGACACAAAAGTCTTCAAAATATGGACAAACAAAATGCAACAAATCATCGAAGAGGTCATACTTCAGGGCCAGTAGGCTTCATTGTGAGGATGCAAGGGTGGCTCACCCTGCACATATCAGTAACTGTAATATAGCATATAAACAGAAGCCAGGACAGAAGTCACATGATCATCTCAACAGATGCTGAAAAAGCCTTTGACAATATCCAACATCTATTCATGATAAAAACCCTGAAAAAGTAAGTATAGAAAGACCTTATCTCAATCTGATAAAAGCCACTTATAACAAAACTTCTGCCTACATCATAAATAGTGGGAGAAAAAAACCTGAAAACTTTCCCTCTAGAATCAGGAACAAGACAAAGATATCCACGATCACCACTCATGTTCAAGATAGTTCCTTGAAACAATCAGGCAAGAGAAAGAAAGAAAAGGGCTACATACAAGAAAGGAAGAAGTCAAATAATCTTCAGTTGTATACAACATGATCTTCTACCTAGAAGATTCAAAAAAATTCCACCAAAAGACTTTCAAAACTAATAACAAATTCAGCAATGTAGCAGAATATGAAATCAACACACAAAAATCAATACCATTCCTGTACACCAATAATGAGCTCACTGAGAAAAAAATCAGGAAAACAATGCAATTCACAAGACTCAAGAAAAATTGAATTCTTAGGAACTAGCCTCACTAAGTAAGTGAAAGACCTCCAGAACTAAAACTGTTTGGATCTGTTTCATGGGCTCCATTTCTTTGCTAGGTTGTATATTCAAATTTTTGATTTTTTTCTTAGTTCCTCTGTTTTTTTAGCTGTGTCTACCCTGAATTCACTAAGCAAATCTTTCATTATGTTGGTCATCTCTTTCCTGACCTGGTCTATTACCTCTAGCCTGATGTTCTCTATTGCTGCGCCTATCTGTTTTTGAACTTCTGTTGCTGTCATCTCTGAGAGTTTGGTTGGGTGTCTTCTGACATCCTCGATGTCATTGTCCTCTGTATTTATTCTGGGTGGGCTGGGGGTCTGGGGTTGTGTTTTGCTTCTATGTCTGGTCATTTTCTTTGTATACATATGTACTTTACCCCTCTTAGTTTGTTTCCGAGTTGGTTTGATATTTTCTTTGTATGAGGTTACAAAAAGATAGGTAATAGCGTCCTCCTCGGGAATGTCTGTTTTTGCGGTTTCTTCTGGGTATATGTATTTCTTGGTTCTTATGACCTTCAGGCCTCCAGTGTTATTGTCAATGACAAGGTCATGGTTGGCTCTACTTGGTAATGGTGGCTTCAGAGAGGGGAAAGGAAAAGAAAGTAACAGAGAAAAAAGCTAAAAGAGGGACAATGGGAAAAGAAACAAGAAGCAGAAGAAGAAAAAAAACAACAAACATACAAACAAGAAAAAAAAAAGGCTGGGGGAATAGCAGAAGACAGTGTTACCCGTGTTGAGTCCCCGACCTTATACATATATGTTGATGGATCAAGACCCTGCCGGTGCGGGCCGGCTCTGTGCCCTGGGTGTCCACAAGTAAAACTGTAGTATGCTGAGAAAGCAGAACAAAAAGGACATCAGAAAACAGAAACAGGTGCCCTGTTCCCTGATAGGTAGAACCAATATAGTCAAAATGACCTTACTTCCAAAACTAATAATTCAGATTAATGCAATCTCAATCAAAATACTGACAACATTCCTCAAACAGCTACATAAAACAATACTAAATTCATATGGAACAAGGAGATACTCGAAAGCAATCCTAGGTAATAAGAGCAACGCAGCAGGCATCATAAATCCCAGGTTTGAAATTATATGGCAAAGCTACGGTGATAAACACCACATGACACTGGTAGAGAATCAGATACAGTGCGTATCAATAAAACAGAGCAGAAGAGCCATAAAATGAATCCTAGACACGTTTAGCTATTTGATCTTTTATGAAGGGGCCAAAAACATACACTGGATGACAGATATCC
>PVJO010027573.1:0-19254 GCA_004026905.1 Hystrix cristata
GGGGAAAGGGAAAATATGGAAAATGATAAATGAACCTGCTGTAAATAGGGAGGGAGGGTGCAGAGGGGAGGGGGGAGAGGGGGGAGAACCAAGATACATCATGTATAGGTACAGAATTAATGTAATGAATGTGACCATTGTATGTAGAATGTACCAATACATGTTCTTGGTTTAAAATAAAATTAAAAAAAAAAAAGAATTTGCTGTTCACTGCAGGGAGTAAAGTGAATTAACTTCTTGCAGGTGTGGCACCTTTAGGATCTGCTTCAGTGTTTGGAGGGAGGCCGGAACACCCTTCTCGGGTGGTCTCCAACTAGTGACTGAGCGTGGTGTGGTTACCAGTGCTTGGCTTTTCTGTCCAATGTGGGGACACCTCTAAGGGACTCCGGAGTTCCTCAATGGGTGTGTCAGCACTTTCTCAGATCCACCCTTTGATCTAAAATTCTCTCCTCTGAATCTTGCTTTCTTTGCACGGAAATCCTATTTGCAAGGCAGGCCAAAGGCTCTCCTGCTCATCCTGCTTCATTTCCCTTTAGCCTTCACAGAAATTGCTCCCTACTAAACCTGTTGTTCCCCTGACTCCTTCCCGAGGTCTTCTTGTACATACAAAAAGCATCTTGAAATGCCTCCAGCTGTAGGCCCTGAGCATAGCAGTTCTTTGCCCAAACAGTATTCATGCTAGTCAGTTCTGCAAGAATTAGGGATACTCAATAACAGGAAGGTTTCTCTCTCTTACTGGTGTTTACACCAGTCATATTCTGTCATAAAGTTGGGTTAGGATGGTAGTTGGCTGCGGTGGAATGCAGATAGATTCAAGGAGGACGGTGGGTTTAAAAGGGTGGGGAGGAATTGTGTGGTCAGTGCATTCACTGGAACAACAGGGAAGTTCAAGTTTCAGGGTCCCAGCTGTTACACTCAACATTTAGTTATTGGATTGGCTAGCTCGTATATTTCTCGGAAAAGAAGTGATTTCGTGAAGGCCCAGGGTCATAATCAACACATGGATTTGGTCAGGTCTCTTCTCACCATTCTAAAACAATATCTTAATGTAAGGTATTATTTGTAAAAAAAAAATCTATAGTATCTTAAAATTATTTCAAGAATATTGCATTCTCTTGATTAAGAAAATGTCCAGGAAGCCTTGGCGTTACTGGGTGTCATATACATGTTTAAGTGGAAAATCACATTCCATCATTTGAAAAGGGAGCGCTCCATACACACTTCCCCTGTCCTCTTGGCAAAGGATTTAGTTTCTGTTACTTCTCTTGATTTTTCATATTTTCTGAGCATGATGGGTCACAGCTGAAATTCATGTTGATCGATTCTCCACACAATGGGTCAAGTAGAGAATTGTATTCAGTTAAGGTTTTTCTCCTTTGTTCTGTTGTAAAGGCATGTTAGGAGTATCTGAATTACTTGATTTTATAAGTGGAGCTTTTTTGCCTTTGACTATTTTGCCTTTTGATGCTCATTTGGATTTTGAATTCATGATATTTTTAATCATTCAACATTTATTTTGGATAAAACAATATGAGATTCAATTTCATTTTCAAACATAATTATCTTCAGAAGGATCTGGAAACTGGAAGCCTAGGTAGCCTATTTGTTATTAGCAATATACTTGGCCTCGCTACTTTCATTTTCAATATGATGTGAAAAGCATCGAGAATCTTTGAACCACAGGGACCTTGATCTAAGCTTAGCTAAGACACCTACTTCCTTTATTGATTTGTTTGTTCTTTCAATAAAGTTTGGAGTACCTGCTGCCTGCCAGGCATTGTTCTGGTGTTGGAGTTGCCAGGATGAGTAGGGCCGTATCCCTGCTTACGCATTCATGGGGAAGGCAGAGAAGCTATTCTATTTGTACTGTTGGTTTTTGGTAAGCACGATGAAAAAAATAGGGCAGGTTAAAGTGCTAGAGAGTTCTAAGGCATTCTGTTTTAGGAAAGTTTTCTCCAAAGAGTGTCATTTGGACAGAGACCTGAATGAAGTGAGGGGAGCCATGCCGGTAGCCAGGGGAAGGGCTAGAGGGACCAGCAAAGGTGAAGACCCAAGGAAGGAGGTGCTGGGTGTACTGGAAGTATAACAAGGAGGCTGCCATGCTTGGAGCACAGTGAGGTTGGAGATGTCACCAGAGGCAGATATCATAGGTGTCTAGGCAATACTACTACTACTACTAATAAATAATTGTTTGTAAGTATGGCACTTTCATCATCTTTATCATCTTTATCAGTTATCTCATTTATCAGCAGTGTCAGTTAGTGTTTAAACCCCACTGTAAATTGATTTTGCATTATTTAGGACCATTTGCTAAGCACCCATTTTGAGTTATGTACTGTGTTCATTGTGCTGGCTGTGGGCAGAAGATAAATAATATTTTGTCTCTATTCTCTGATTTCTAACAGTTTGCTGAAGGAACACAGACATATATAAAAATCACCATTTGCCTTTGTTTGCTTTAAGGTCTTGGGAGAAGTATAAACACCACGGAAATTTTTGTTTGATAATTTCCTTATTGGTAAGAAGGGGTTGCAGGCTGGGTGTGGTGGTGTATACTTGTAATCCCAGCACTCAGGAGGCTGAGGCGGGAGGACTGCTGTGAATTCAAGGCCAGTCTGAATCAGGTAGTGAGAAACAAACAAAAACAAAAACAAAACAAAAAAGAGAAAGAAAAAGAAAAAGGAAGGGATTGTAGGATTAATAGCCCACAAAAATAATTTCATACATTTTAGAGTGTTTACTGTTTACAAAGTATTTTACATTACAGCCATAATATAATTCTGGCCTAAAAGAGTTTAAATTATAAACATCTAACACAGTGGTTGGCACTTAGCATGATGGCACTTCACTTTTTCTTAGCGACTACCCAAAAGTAGTTTGGGTTGCTAGGTATGCTCAGTGTTGAAGTAATGAATTCATTGCCAGATAGCCAAGAAATGGCTGAGCAAGGACTTTGAGTGAAGCTCTTACGATAAGAAGAGAGAATTGCTGAGGTTACTTCACAGGATGGAAAGGCTCATGTTGGGGCTGTCAAGATTTGTGTAGAAATGAGCCGGAATATTGATGCAGACACCTAAAACAGCTGCCCACTTGGACTTCGTGCAAATTGAAAGAAGGTTTAGGGAAACTAAAGATTTTCAAAATTCAGTGTAGCTCCAGCAAATCATGACTTAGTGGCAACTGGTCACAATGGAACCGGAGGGCGTAGGGCAGGGCTGGGGGAGGGAGGCTGAGTGCCATCGTTGAAGTGCATCCACAGCTTCCAGCGACATCACCAGAGGTTACCAGCTGGGAGCTTATGATAAAATCCCAGAGGCATTTTCCCTTTTCATTAGCCAGCTTGAAAATTTAGCTGGTTGACTGGATCTGTAGATATGTGGGCACTGGCGACAGAGGGAGAGCTCAAGAAAATCCCTCAGACAGGTCAGCTCACCACTGAGGAACTTGGCAGGATGAATTTGAGTTCAACAGTTCAGCATATAGGACTATTTGAAACTTTAGTAGAAATTTATACCAGTCCTCAGGAGTAAGCGCCTGGAGCCTTGCCAAGAGGAATTATTTCAAGCAGCAAATCTATCTTCAAACAGGCATTACATCTCTACTGCTGTTCTTGTGGCACCCATGGCATGTGATGCCTGGAAAATCACAAGGAGTCCAGGGAACTTGGGATATGGGGCTGAGCTCAGTTACTAGCAGTTGTTTCCTCTGTATTTTATTTCTCTCTGGGAATCTGCAAGATCATCTGATTCAGACTTCTTTTGTATCTGGAGATGCCTTTTTCCTTAGTTACTTTCTTGTTGCTGGGACAAAATACCCGACACCCACAAGTTAGAGGAGGAATGTTCATAGTTTGTAGAGCTTTCAGTTCAGAGTCGGCTGGCTGTAAGGCACGATGGCATGGTAGAGGGACACTGCAGAGGGGAAACAGTCCATGCAGCCCACGGCATGGCAGGCAGGAAGCAAGGAGCAGATCAAGGGAGTAGAAGGAATATATGTATATCCTTCAAGGCCACACCCACTGTGACCTCGCTCCTCCTACCAGGCTGCACCTCCCAACATCACATCCAGCTATAACCCATTAATGGACTAATCCATTATCACATACCCATGATCTAGTATCACCTCACAAAAGCCCCACCTATGAGCACATGAGCCTTTGAGGGAACGTCTAGATATAAGCGGTAAGGCCTTTCCTTTGTGGAAGGACCGTTTTCATTTAGTCTTTTCACGTTTGCTAAGTGCTTGCTTTGCACCAGGCACTCCTTCTCAATTTGCAATCCTCAATACATGGGTCGATTCAGCACACTAAAGTTCAGTTGTTTTATGTTATTTGCCTGCTCTCAAATCTCTAAGTCTCATTTGTTGCTTCTTGATGTTATTTCTTGTGCAATTCGGTTCCATTCAGAAAGTCTTTGTCTATGCTTATGACTGCAAGAGTCGCTCTGTTATAAAGAAGGGTAAATTTGAGTCATTCGTAGGAAAATGGATATACCTCGAGACCATAATGTTAAGTGAAATTAATCAGACACACAAGCTTAAATATCACACGGTTGTTCTTATATGTGAAGCCCAAAAATACAAATAAGTTGAGGACCAAAATAAAAGATAGATAATAGAAGACAGAGAGAAAAGGTCTTTTGCAAATTGGAAGTTAAAAAAACGAAAAAAATCTCCAAGTCTCCATTCTTGGTGCCTAAAAATAAAGCTTGACATCCGCCCCGGGTTCCAGTCTTGATCCTAGAGGTTGTCTGAGACTTCTTCTTCCCCAGAGCTTCTGTGGTTCTGGACCAGAGTGTTCAGTTTAGCTTTTGACAGTTTGTTTTGTTCACTGCTTTATTAATCAATGCAGAAGGGCATCATCCATAATTGGCACTCAGTAAATACTGGTTGAATGAAGGGAGGCAGAAGGCTAAAAGAAATTGATTGTCTAATCTTCCAAGTCACAGCTTCCTAGAAGGATCCAGTTTTAGCTGTGGTTCTTGGTCATTAATCATAAGAAAAGATACTCAGTCTAATTGAGGCAAGAAAAATGCAAATTAAAACTGCACTGCAATATCACTTTCAACTATTGGTTTGAGAAGGATAAAATGGCTTGATAGAATACTGTGTTGGCAAAGGCTTGGAGGAGCAGGCATTGTCACATTTGCACATATGAACTAATATTACCTCACAGGGTAATTTCTAACAAAATGAAATTTATATGCACCCTTTGATACAGCAAATGTATGTCTAGGAATTTTTGAACATCCTTTATGTTACTCTAGCCCAGTGATGGTGAATCTTTTAGAGAAGAGTGCCCAAACTGGAACCCCAAACCCACTTATTTATTGCAAAGTGCCAACACTGAAATTAAACCTGAATACTGAGATTTTGGTTTAGAAAAACCAACTCATACATTACCACATTTTGTCTTAAAAGAAAAACACAATAACATGTGTGCCATAGGTTCACACTACTGCTAACTCTCCAGAATTGTGGCTTGATTCTTCTGTGAGCATCCAGCACATCCCCAGACTTGAGGAAAAAGAGGCACTCAAAAGAGGACAGCCACTTTTTTGGGGGTGCAGGGGATCAAACTCATGGCCTTGTGCTTGCTAGGCAAGCGCTTTGCCACTGAGCTAAATCCCCAACTCTAAGACACCCACTTTTTACTGACATCTTCCCACATATCTGCATTTGTTCCCAGGAACTTTGTCCTGACTGGCTGTAATTACTCCAGTTTTTAAAACAGGATGATGACTTACATCATCCTTTCCTCTCTTTTCCTCTCACAAAATGTTTTCTATGCTGGCTGTCGTTAATTCCCTTTTCCCTATGTCTGCTTCAGCTGCCTCCCATCAGACTTTCTCTCTCACCACTCCACTCCACAGTTCTTGTCAGGCTTACCCCTAATCTGCAGGTAACCAGATCAGAAGAACAATTCCTAGTTTTTTTCGGATTTGACCTCTCTGCTTTATCTGGCAGAGTTGATCTCTCCATCTTCCTTGAAAAGCTGTCTTCACTTGACCTCTACGGAGGAGAGCCCAATCCCTGGATTCTCTTCCAATCTGAGAATCCTTTCCTGATTCCTCCCGATCTTCCTGACTTCTAAACATTGGAGTGTCCTTTGCTTGGTGCCTTGACATCATCAGTATTCATATTCATTCCCTGTGTAGTCTCGCCCAGTCCCATGGCTTTCAATAATGTGGACGTTGATGACTTCCAAGTTAAATTTAGCTGATACTCCTACCACCAACCGTAGACTTGTAAATCCAACTGCCTACTTGACATTTTCATTTTAATGTGTAACATTCAGGGAATGCTATAATTCTTGCTTTGAAAACATGAACTTGTTCCAATACAACTGATATATTAGGAAACAATTTGACTATAATGCAAATTTCACACATGCACGATTTTGTTAAAGAAAAACACCAAGGAGAATTCAGAACACTTCAGCTGGACTGAACCACGTAGGAAATGTACAAAACACACATGTGCACACAACTCAAATCTCAAACATTTACCAGATACCAAGGTTCGCCATGTGTGTTAGGAACCATGCCCAGTTATATCTGGTGTTTTCCCTCTGATTTCAGGCCACTCCTTTCTTTCTCTCCATAGAAACTCATGAAACACAGTCTATTTCATGCTCAATTCCAGGAGCAAACTTCCTTTTTCCTCTCCTTGTCCCTTTCTCTCTTCCTCTCCCCTCTTCCCTCCCTCTCTTGGCACTGAATATTGAACCCAGGCCATCACACTGAGCTGCATCCCCAGCCTTTTTGAGATGGGGTCTCGCTAAGTCCCTAAGTTGCCCAGGTTGAGCTTGCACTTGCATTTCTCCAGCCTCGCCCTCCCAGAGTACTGGGATTATAGGCATCTTCCCGTCTTTGTCACAGTAAGATGCAGTATCTTCTACTGTATTTACACATTTCCTAACCATTTGACTTATGTAAATTGCTACTATAAAATAGGTTTTTATACCAAAAAGTAGGTTTCTAAACTTTTAATGTGTCACTAGTGAAGGTTTTGAATGTCCCTAACCTTATTTTCTTCTATGCCTTGGATTTTTTTATTGCATGATTTTGCATAGTACAGTGACTTTTAAAAACATGTGTATAATATTATAGCAGGACTGATTATATGGAACACTGAACTTATCTTCTTACTCCCCAGTCACACTTCTTACACAATCCTCTGTCCTTAGAATATGGTATCCAACTTTCTACTTACTCAGTTCTAAAATCTTATAGTCATTTTTGGTTTTTGTCTCATCTAGCACATCCACTCAATCATTGAACCCTTCAATATGTATCAAATATCTTGGAAATTTTTCCCCTCTTCACTGCTACTATCACAGTTCAGGCCACCATCATTTCTCACTTGCATTATTGCAATTATTTCCTAAGTAGTGTCCTTTCTTTGGCTCTTATTCCCCTATGGCACGTTCTCCACAGTGCAGGCAAAGTGATCTAAGTTACAGTCTGTTCTGCTTCGCCTCAAACCCTCTACTCTTCCATTTGACTCAGTAAAACCTACATTCCATACGGTGATCCATAAGGCCCTCTGTGACACCACACCATGGTCCTTGTCACTCACATGCCTCAGTCACACATGCCTTCTTGTTCTTCGAACATGCCAAGAACACTCTTGCTCATGGCCTTTGTACTGGGGTTCCCTCTGTCTGGACTTGTCTTCCCTCCAGGTAATGTATATGCTTACCCTTTTTTTTAATAACCCTCTTCAAATGTTAACTGTTCAGTAAGAGACATACTTCCAGTAACTAAATATACATATAGGGTAAGGAGTAGGGGGATGCATCTGTCTGTCTGTCTGTCTATCTATCTATCTATCTGTCTATCTATCTAGCTAGCTATCATCTATCTATCTACCTGTCTATTCCAGGTGAGTGGTGGTGAATGCATGGCACACATACCACAGCAGGCTGTTTGTATCATTGAAAGTTCTAAAAGGTTTCATTGAAAGTTCTAAAAGGTTTGCCATCACTGCTCTAGGATTATAAATACATATGTATATGTGTGTGTATGTATACATGTGTTTATTTATACACGGATGTATGTGTATATATTTATGTGTGGTTATATATGTGTGCACACTGACTCCCTGATTTATGGATATGCTTATTCATCGTATCTATTTTGTCACTAGAATATGAGCCCTATACCAGCAGGTACTTTTTTTCCCTGCTGCATCTCCAATGCCTAGTGCATGACACAGAGTAAATGCTCAATGAATACTTTGGAATGAACGAGAAAAAAGTGTAATAAATTTCTGTGTTTGGGGCCCAATCTCTGCTTCTGACCTAGCCTGAGATTTACAGTTGGCTCCTGGGATTAAAGTCACGGTAATGGGATTTCTGGGAGGCATTAGGGAAATTTCATTTCTCTTCTTTCCACAAGTTCAGATGAGCAGAGGCTGCTGGTTTGTGTTTCTATCAGTTAACACTGGTGGGCTTCATTTATGAATGACAAGCTGCCAGACCCCTCTATTCTTTCCATAATCCCAGTAAGATTACCAAATATGGCAATATACGAACCCTTATGGGGGCTGTGGCAACCTCAAACTTTTCTCTAAGTTCCTTACAGTTTTCCCTAGATAGCCAGTATTCCTAGTATTAATTTTATGCCTGGAATCCCAACCCTTGTTTCCTTGCAATCTACTGCTTTCTCTCAGTTTTCACTGGAGAGCAAGATAAAACACATGTACAAAAAGAACGTGTTTTAAAGACAACAACAACAACAAAACAAAAAGAGTTGTTCTGTTGGAAATTCTTTAGCAATTCTAAAAATTATTCTTCTCCTCTTTTCAGTTACTTCATTCTATTCTCTTCCTGCTTTCTTTCCCTAGTGCACACACATACACATGTGCATGCTTAGAATGGCTGGGTCACAGAAAATTTCGCAAATTAATTGGGAGTCTCACAGATCCATTGAAATGCAGGAATGGTGGTGCATGCCTGTAACCTCAGCACTGGGGAGACTGAGACAGGAGGATCGCTGGGAGTTCAAGGCCAGTCTAAACTACATAGCAAGACCCTGTCTTAGAGAGAGAGAGAGAGAGAGAGAGAGAGAGAGAGAGAGAACGAGAGAGAGAGAACCAAATGAAGCCCATTCAACTCCAACCCACTCTTTATGGTTTCATGGACCACAGTTAAACAACATATTTAGTTTAACCACTTGCCAGTTCAATTATTTAAATACAGGATGACCAAAAATTGCATATTTGTCATTAATTTTTATAAGATAATATAACAGGAAATATAAAAACAACAATTTTATCAAATTTATTCAATAGTTTTTCTGTGTATGGTAAAACATTCAATACACATGGTAACGTTACAGTCTGGGCAGAAGTACTTAGTCTGTTTCCAAATTCTATTTGCATTATTGTCTTTCTTTGAACAACACATTTTACACTGTCGTGTTGGCCTTTCTTTTTTTTCCTGCGGGTGGTATAATTTCAATAGAATGTTTACCTACTAAACATAATGGTGAAGACCTCCATGATGTGTGTCCTGGTTGGCATTTGGCTATCCCGTAATCTTCTACTGTTTGGGCTATTAGACCTAATCTAAATTGCAAATGACTTTTTGAACTCTCTTCTTTTGAATAAATAACAATCAACTTCCATACTGTTTGGTCCAGAAGGTGCATAAATATTTTATAATAATTTTTTTTTGCTTTTTGATTACAGGGTAGCTTGTTAGATGTTGGTCAACTCTGTCAACACCACCCATAGAATTATCATTGACCACTGTTGGAAATTTCTTAGTTTCATTTCTTCTTTGAGTTCTATCATTTCTGTATTATGAATAGTTGACAATAAGGAGTCATCTCTTTTGTCTTTCCACTTTGTAACACACACTTTTCCTCTCTGATATGCTAACATTTCTCCCTTTTTCAGTTTTTTCTTTTGCAGATCTTTTGGCATTTCCTTCTTATTCAGTCTTGGTGTCCCAAATGAGTCCATTTTGTATTGTGAAAGAATATCATTGAGTTCTGGAGAAGTATAAAAATTATATCTAATGTACTTATGGTAAGAGTTTTTATAGACTGTAGCACAAAATTATAGGTTATTTTTCACAAATAAACACAAATTAGTAAAATAAAATAACCAGAACTTATTAGATTTCACTAGAAACAGACATCAAAGGTGGTACAATGTTCTAAATAAAAAGTATGCCAAAAATAGTTGGTATAAAACAAACTGTATCTCATGCAAACAATAATTGACTGGTTGAAATGACACCTGCCTGAGTGACACTTGGGACAGTTAGTATGTAAACAAACGTGCTGCCCGAGTGATGCTCAGGGTGGACTCTTAAGTGGCTAAAATGTTTATATCATAGTTGGAGAGATTCGGCTCATCGAAGGGTCAGAACGTGAATGATCACAAAAGTTCTGCCATTTTAAATTATTTCTTTCTCACTACTGGAGATTGAACTCAGGGCCTTCACACTGAACTACATTCTCAGCCCTTGAACTTAGAGATCCTCCAGGTTCGTCCTCTCAGAATGCTGGGATTACAGGTGTTGCACCACCATACCTGGCTCCCTCCTCCCCTCTCTCTCTCTCTCTCTCTTTTTTTTTAATTTTGAGGCAGGATCTGGATAAATTGCCCAGGCTGACCTCAAAGTTGCAATCCTCCTGCTTCAGCCTCCTGAATAGCTGGGCTTACAGGTGTGAGCTACCATGCTGGGTTTCTTTTTCTAGTGCTTTAAAAATATTAAGCACTTTAAGAGGAGGAAACTGAAACTGAGGAAAATTGAGATTAAGTTTTCATGACTACTAGGTAATGGAGCTGGGCTCTCTCTCCATTGATCTTTTTTTTTTTTAATTTGAAGAAATCATAAATACCACTTATTACCTTGGTATATCGTGCTGATCTTGTCACTCTTCCTTCACATTTACGTGGTTTTCTGTCTGGCACCCTTCTTCCCGCAGTCTGGTTATACAGAGCATCCTTGAACTGTCAGCCCACAGCAGCCACACTTGTTATAATATATTGTCTCACTGGTTAATGCAGAAAGAGCACCACTGGAGTTGAGACTCAGAAAATCTGGGTTCTGGTCCCACTGTATTATATTTATTTTGTTGTATGATCTTGGGGAAGTCTCCTCACTCTCTCAGAAATTTGGTTTTCCCATTTATAAAACAAAAGCATAAAGATGAAAGTGGACTCCCACGGGGAAGTGGAGGGTGTGCTAAGCCTCCTTCTCACACGAGAGTTGCCCTGCGGTGTAATTACTGTCGAGGGTGTGCATAGTGTGAGGGAGATTATAATTCAGATCTTAGTTGAGACCCACATACTCAGAAGTTCTCTGGGCAGTCTTTCCAGCTCTGTGGTTATATGATGTGACACACAATGCAAAACCCGATGTGGCTTGTTTAAAACAAGTTTTATTTAAGGTAAATATTTAAAATATAATCAATTTTCAAGAAATATGTTGAAATAATTTATTCTCTCAATCTCACCAACATCCAGGGAAACTCAGAATATTTAACTAACCCCCAGCACCAAAAAAAAAAAAAAAAAGAAAGAATATTTAACTAACTAGGAAAAGTTCTCAGATGGTTCATTCGATCAGAAGCTCTCTTTCCTAACTTTCTTCCCATCTTGTTGGCCTTTCCATCTCTCATTTACTCAACAGATCTCAAAATAAATGTCACTGCCTTTGGGAAATCTTTCCGGATTTACTTTCTAGACTATTTCGGGCCCCTCAATATGGACTCCCAAACCACGTTGGGTCATTGCATTTCTTTTTTGGGAAATGTAAATGCGTACTTAACTGAACATTTTGATAGTGAAGCCCCTAATGTGTTGAAAAATATCATTAGCAGAGGAGACTTTAAGAAAAAAAAGCACTAAGGAGGTATAACTGATACACAACGAACTGCATGTATTTATACAATGTAATTTGAGATATTTCGACTTAAGTACAAATCAGTGAAGGAACATATCCATCACCCTCGAATGTTCCCTCATTCCCCACCCATCTGATCCCCTTTGCTCACCTCCGTGCTGCTATTTATCTGCTTTCTGTCACTATGCATTGATTTGCATATACAAATGCAACTGTGGCGTATTTACTATTTAAAAAAAATTAGATCTTTCACACAGCAAAATTATTTTTTAAGTTTTATTTTTAAAAAACTCATAATAATTGTACATATATATGGGGTACATTGTGATATTTTGATGTGTGTCTATCTTGTGCAATGATAAAATTAGAGCAATTACTACATCTATCACCTCAAATATTTATCATTTCTCTGTGGAGAGAACACTCAAATCTTCTCTTGTAACTATTTTGCAATACAAATTATTGTTAACTATAGTCACTCTACTATGCAATATAACATTGAAACTTATTCTCGCCTTATAAATACAACTTTATATCCACTGATCAACCTTTCCGTATACCATCTCCTGACCTCTCCAGCCTCTGTTAAACACCATTTTACTATCTACTTCTATGAGATCAATTGTTTTAGATTCTACATATGAGTGAAACTATGCCGTTATTGTCCTTCTGTGCCTGGCTTATTTTACCTAATACAGTGTCCTTCAGGATTATCCATATTGTCACAAATGACAGGATTTGTTTCCTTTCAAAGGATGAATAATATCCTGCCATGTATCTAGAGCACATTTTCTTTATCTAGTCATCCACTGATAGACATCTTAGTAGATTTCATTGCTTGCCTACTTTGAATAGTTCTGCAATGAATATGGGAGTGCACCTGCCTTTTCAGCATACTGATTCCATTTCCTTCAGATATATACTGTGCCTTTTAGTAATATATAGCTGGATCATAGGGTATTTTCATTTATAAGCTTTTGAGAAATGTCCATACTGTTTTCTGTAATAGATGTACTACTTTATATTCCCATCAACAGTGTATAAAATTTCCCCTTTCTCTATTGATGGTCAGAATTTGTTGGTTTTTTTTTAAAATCTTGTTGACAATATTCATTCTAGTGGGAGAAAGTTAGTATCTCATTGTGATTCCCATTTACATTTCCCTGATACACCTATTGACCATTTGTGTGTTTCCTTTGGAGAAATGCATATATTAGGCCTATTGCCCATTTCTTTTTTTATCAGATTGTTTTGTTTTGTTATTGTGTTCTAGATCTTTATATATTCTGGATATTAGCCCCTTGTCACTTGTATGCATTTCTCCCAATCTGTAGCTTGTTGCATTCCTCTGTTGACTATCGTATTAGTTATCTTTTCAGAGTCAAAGGTTTGTAAGAGAGCAGATTTCTTACAGGACATTTATAAGTTACAACATTCACCCATAAGCCAAGTGCAGGAAGAGTACCGAATGTCCATCTAGGCACTGGAGACTCAAAAGATCCAGTCGAGGGCTGGGAGCCCACAGCACTGTCCCGTGTGCATCCATGTCTGCAGATGATGCTGCAGGTATCTTTACTGGAACCAGGATATTATGCTCACAGCAGAGATGAAGACCAGAGCTCCCCCGAAGCAACAGCAGCCATCCTCAAGGACAGCAAGGCCCCGGGCTTCTTCTGTGTTGAGAACAGCCGAGTCCCCTTCAGGAGAACCAGCCGCAGCAGAGCTGCTCCTGGGAAACAGCCTGCCAACTAGCTTCTGCTCCCGTTCTCCTTTAGGTTGCATTGACAACAATCCTCAGGTGGATCCGCTACATTCAGAACCCACCAACCCAGTGCAGCTGGGCGTTCCGCCTCAAGTTGACCACAATAATAAGACCACCACAATTATTTTATTCACTGTGTAGAAGCTTTTTGTTTGATGTCATCTTATTTGTCTATTTTTGCTTTTGTTGCCTCTACTTTTGGGATCATATCCAAAAACAGTTGTGTCCAAACCAATGTCATGAAGCATTAACTCGAATTTTCTTCTAGTAATTTCATAGTTTCAGATCTTGTAATTCTTTAGCTCATTTTGAGTTAATTTTTATTTGTTTAAAATAGGACCCCCCCCTAGACTTAGGGGGTCTAGTTTCATTCTTCTGCATATGAATATCTTGTTTTCCCATTACCATTTATTGAAAAAAAAACATTTTTCCCCTTAATGCATATTCTTAGTGCCTTTGTTAAAATCATTTGGCTACAAATGTGTGGATTTATATCTGGGCTCTATATTCTGTTTCAGTGTTCTATGTTTCTGTTTCAATCCCAGCACCATGCTGTTTGTTTACTATATCTCTGCAGTACATTTTGAAGTCAGGTAGTGTGATGCCTCCAGCTTTGTTCTTTTTGTTTAAGACTTTTTGGTTATTAAAGGTCTTTTGTGGTTCCATTAATTTTGAAACAGTTTTGTTTTTTTTGTAGTAGTTACTTTGCCAAGTGCTCAAAGTACAAAAAGGATGAAGACATAAACCTTGTTCTTAAGGAATTTAGAGTCTGTTATAAAGTTGGTTGCAATGCTAGGTGACTCATACTTTGATAATGTAAGTGCACGCACAAGAGAGATATGCTAATACTGTCTTAGAGAGTCAAGAAATCTTTTGAGGGGAGGGAAAGAATTTCTAAAGCTAATTATCTGACAAAAATAGAATTTATGCAGACAAAACAAGCAAGAGATAGCCTGGAATGGTCATATGGAAGAGGAGCTGGCAGAGGCAACTGAGAATTAAAGACTGTAACTGAATAATCCTCCTCAAAATAAAATTGGGTGGTGGGGATCCTGTTTTAGTCAGATCAGGCTGCTCTAACAAATCGTAATAAACCGGGTAGTTTAAACAACAAATATGTATTTCTCAGTGTTCTGAAGTTTTGCATGTCCAGCATCAAGGTCCTGGGAGATTCAGCATCTAGTTATAGCCCTCTTTCAGATTTTCAGATGGCCATCTTCTTGCTGTAGCCTCAGTGGTGTGTGTGTGTGTGTGTGTGTGTGTGTGTGTGTGTGTGTGTGTGAGAGAGAGAGAGAGAGAGAGAGAGAGAGAGAGAGAGAGGGAGAGAGAGAAACTTCTCTCCTTCGTCATCAGGCATTAATCCCATTCATGAGAATCTTACCCTCATGATCTGATTACCCCAAGGGCCCTACCTCCAAATACTGTAATATTGAAGGTTAAGATTTCAACATTTAGATTTTATGAGGACACAAACGTCCAGTCACAGCACTGCCTATTTTACAGCTGAAGGAAATGGGGCTCAAGAACATAGAGAAAGCTAGTCACTGGTAGGGTTCCAAGAGGAATTGCTCATTTTCTTGAGTCCAGATACTTTGTTCTTCCTTTGGTCCTATGCAGTGTTTCTTGATTTGCAGATTTTTGCCACAATTATGGTGATGTTTTACTCATGGAGTAGAGAATAAGTTTTTAAGTAGGTTTTAATTTCTCATTCAGTTTTCATTGGAATTAGCTTTTCTCAATCCTTAAGAAAAGTTCTTGTTAGTGTTGTATTTTGTCACTGCCTACCTCTTCCAAACTTGCTTCCAAACTCCAACTACGGCTCCAGAATTAAGTGTTTGGTGGGTTTTCATTGAAATGTATATGCCCAACAGTTTTAGTACAGAGCCAGAAAGCAATAGGAAAGCAAAATGCAATTGCTTCAGATAGAAAACTGGGCAATGAGTCATTTAAGCCTAACTTGAGTTACGAAGTATATTGCTATTGCCCTTTAGGATGTGCCCTCAAGGCATTTTTTGTCTCAGCAATATTCTAGGAACTTAGGGAAAATAGCATTGATAGCTTGATTGTGCAGCTTCACGAGAAGAGTTGTCTCTAAAGAGCAGCGAGACAAGGACATGGGGGTGAGAATTCATGAGAGACTATTGAGAGGAGAAAAGAAACTGAAAAGGAGAAAGTTGAGTTTAATGGTGTTTATACAAGAGAAATACAATAGCTCATTGCTTTTTAATAAACCCAATGACTTTCATGAGTCTTCAGTATATATTGTGCTAGAAACTTGGTATTTCCTAGATGGGTTGAATATGAGAGCTGTCCAGGGTGCTGAAGTGACTTGCTAAATTGGACTTCAAGTTGCTGACAGGTGTTCCAGCCCTAATTTTATTCCATTTCATGAAACTTGCCGACATTAGAAGTGAAAGAAGTCGATGGATAGCTAAAAGTAGTCTTTATGGGTTACATTTTAAATGTTTTAACAGCTTTTAAAAAATAACATTTTCTCCATTTTTCAGTGCATTTTCCATCAAATGGAGAGGGGTATACTTTGAGGAGATTCTCTTAGAGAAGAGGCTGAAAACAGAAATGATTCCAGAAGGTTCAGGTAACACTGTTGGATTCAGAGAAAACTTACTGAAGTTCCTATTTAAGACTCCTACATTAAGATATCGAGGGACCCAGAGTATAAAAAGGGTTATTACAAGAAGTTTGTGATTATGTACAGCAATATTGGGAAGATATTGTAGTCTTTTATTTGCTGATTTAATGGATCTGAGCCGGGCTACATAAAAGAAAACACAGTGATTCATTTCCTAAAGACATTCCTATTAATAAAACCAAGGCCCTTCCACACATAGCATCTGGCATATGATAATAATTAAAGGCAACAAAGTCCTAGCTATTAAAAAATTGAATAACAAAATACTTCAAACATACTGTAAAGTACAAAAACGTGTAACAAACCATCCTGATACAACAGATGTTAACTCATTGCAAATAAACTCAGAGCTAAATTCTTCTTGACCTCCCTCTCACTTCACAAACATAGAACTCCACATCCTTATCTCTTTTCTCTCACTCCTTCAGGCTAAATATTGTCCTAAAGATGGTGTGTGTCCTTCCCACAAATACTTAACAATCCAAATAATACACAGTTTAATGCTATATAAAGTATTTTTCAAAATTTTATCTGAAATATATCAAAGTGTATCTTAAAACTTTCTTTTGCCAACTATCACTTTGTTTTAAGAAGATTTATCCATGTTGATACTTGGTAGCTATAGTTCATTAATTTTAGCTACTGAGTAGTGTTCCAATAGATTATTTATCTGTTATGCTACTAAGAGATAGTTATGCTACTCTCTCTCTCTCTCTCTCTTTCTCTTTCTCTCTGCTAACATAAACAGGGCTCAGTGAATATCTTTCTATATACCATCTTAGAGCTTATTTGGAGAGTTTCTATAAGGCCTTGGTACCCAAAGTGTCCTCAGAGAAGTAGCAAATTCCTAATCACCTGAGAGCTTTATGAAATGCAGGATGTAAGGCTCCATTTTGAACATACTATATCACAATTTACTTCTTAAAACTCAGGGTTCCCCAGGTAATTTGTATACCCAATAAAGCTTGCGATACAATGTTCTCTGGTAGCAGCTCTTAACCCTGACTGTACCCACAGAGCTTTAGAAATAGACAGATGGCCACAGTGTCATTCATACCTATTTTTCTTGCTTGACTTTTCCCTTCTTGGTTCTACATCCTTCTTGAATCATTTTATCCTGGCTAAAATTATTAGATTTTTATTTTGGCAAAAACAGTTTGGAATTAAATAAAAATATTTAAGTAGCAAGGAAACTGGTAAATGAAATATAATAAAAATGTAATGCCAGATTGTATAGTTATTACTCTGAATTATCTTTAATAATCATTATGGTCAGGTCTCTGATCTTATGAATGATGTAATCAAAGGTTTACATAGAGTCTTATTATTATTTTTTGGTGGGCTCATGCCATGGGTACTGAGGGTTTTACATTTTCTAGTAGGTATCTAGCCATTTCTTTTTCTCTGCCATGATATTGTGCATTTTCTTCCTATCTGTGGCTGAGTTCTGTGTTTACTTCCTTTGTGTGAGTCTAGGCAGGTGGTGATAAAAATGAGTTAATAAAATTGACCAGAACTTCAACACAATATTATTTGTAGCTACGTACCATGTATAATACAGGTCAGACATATGAACTGGTGTTAAGGTAGTGAACAAAGATGAATATATGTGTGCAAGGAGAATCCCCATCTGCTTCAAATAGTCCTTGTGGGAAGCAAAACAAAGTAAGACACTACTTTAAGACTGATGAAAGCTATCTTTCAACATCCACCCATGTTGTGGAAAAAGCCCATCAGAATTTCTTGTTATTTAGTTCCAGTGTATGGAAAATGGGAGATTATGGATGTGTAAGTGAATTTAAAAATGGTTAAATATAGCAAACATATCATATATGATGATAATTAACTAGCACAAGGTTTGAGACTACAGTGAGTCCCAGATACATGTTGAGGAAGGGAAAGAAGTAGTTTGGGTGAATTAATGAGTGGATGAAACTTATACACATCCCAAATTTAATTACCACATTATTAGTCAGGGATCTTCAGAGAAACAGAACCAGTAGGAGATGATAGATAGATAGATAGATAAATAGATAGATAGATAGATAGATAGATAGATAGATAGAAGATGAAGGGGAATTGTTGTGGGCATTGACTCACATGAGTGTGGAGGATAGAGGCCAAGATATGCTATTTGCAACCTGGAGAACCAGGAGGGCTAATGACAAGAATCAATGTGAGCCATAGGCCTGAGACCCGGGTGGGATGGGATGTTACTGGTGAAGGTTTCAGAGAATGAACGTCAAAGAACCAGGAGTTCTGATGTCTAAGGGCAGGATAAGATGGACCTTCCAATTCTAGACAATAGACCAAATTTGTTCTTCCTCCACTTTTTTGTTCTGTCCCTAACCTCCTAAGATTGGATAATGCTTGTCTACGTTGGTAAAGGTGGAGCTTTTTTAACTCAGTCTACCAATTCAAATGCTACTTCTTTCCAGAATACTCTTATGGACACATGCAGAAATAATACGTTACCAGCTATCTAGGCATCCCTTAACCTAGTCAGGTTCGCACATAAAGTTAACCATCACAAATCCAAACCCTGTCAGCTTGGCATTCATATGCATCTACTTAAGCCATACTTAATCGCCAAATAAAGACAATAACAAGGTCACAATTCTGCCTGACAGAATGCAATTATCCTTTATAGAAAATACACTAATCTGTTACTCAAAAAAAAGAGGTAAAGTGCTTGAGAGATGTTTACTCTTCTGATATCCTATAACTTCAATAATATTATGTAGAATGAATAACACTTAAGTATTGACATAGGAGTTAATATATCTTAGGTTTCATGCAAAGGTAACAGAAGAGTAAAGAAAATAAAGACACTTGGTTAATGTACATATATAAACAAATATACTCATAATAAACAGGGAGTAATTGACTATCCTTTTTTTCTGTTGCTAGCTGTGTGGTCTTGCTTTTATTTATATGAGCCTTATTCACTTATTCTATCTGTTTTGTCCTTAGCAAGCC
>PVJO010027574.1:0-19427 GCA_004026905.1 Hystrix cristata
CCACTCTCCTGCACCCCACTCACCTGCACTCCACACACCTGCACCCCACTCTCCTGCACCCAACTCACCTGCACCCCACAAACCTGTACCCCACTCTCCTGCACCCCACACACCTGCACCCCACTCTCCTGCACCCCTCTCCTGCACCCTACTCACCTGCACCCCATATATGTGCTGTACACCCAGGGCCTCAGCCACCTCTGCCACTCAGGTAGGGGTGTGTTGCAGTTCTTCCAAAGCTTATTGTAAGGTTCCTTCTCTTCAGCTGTCTCAGTAGGGCCACCTGTACAGTTTCTGCCATCTACACCAGCTCTTACTCAAGCTGGCGCTTTTTTCTTTAAACTTGAAATTTCTGTGTAAAGCACCAGGCTGCTACAAAAATTAAAAAACTTGTATAAAGTGCCACAGAGAAGGTGTAATGATGAAAAACAAACACATTTTAGCCATGGCAACTGGTCAGGAGTGGCTGTCACTGCCTGAGCCTTCTGCACCGAGGAGAAGAGAGTCAGGAGCTGATAAGCACCATGTTGTTCGATGTATTGGTGTCTGTGCCACCAACACCCATCTCTCTTCCTCTTGACTCAGAGGATGCTGCAGTGACATGGGGGCTCTACAGTAACCAGCTGGAGAGGGCTGTCTGGTCCCTACTGAGGGGCCTGAGGGGTTCAGGAACTGAGAACAAGGCTGGCAGTGCCCTACTGGGACTTGCGTCTCAGCTACTGGCTCAGGCTAATCCCACCATCAGGCTCGGCCCTCCCCAAGCACGGGTGGTGTGGGCCCAGCCCTCACACGCCGCGAGGAGAAATGGACTCACTCTGGCACTCTGACCCCACCAGGCCTACTCCCTCCTGATGACCATTCCTTCCCAGGGCTACCCCCGCGGGACCTGTCCCTTCCTGTGATGGCAAACACAAGCTTTGAGATGGACAGAGACGATGACAGGGACACCGTGGACTGCGAGTCCCGACCTCAGGTATGCACAGGCTTCCACTCTTCTCAGAAAGCTGTCTTCCTGTCATGGCGGAGATGCCTTTCTGTCCCTAGGTGTTTTGTCCATCTGCCCTGGAGTCCTGTGGTGGCCATGAGCCCCCAGTCACACCCAGTAGGAGCCTGCTCCATCCCCACAGGTGACGGGAGGCTGAGGTTGCTGCCACCTGTCTTGAGCATTGCCCACACAGTCAGGAGCTCTTGCCCCTCTGCACATGCGTCCCTGGGTAGGTTGGTCACAGTGGCCTGTCCTGTGGGGCAGGGAAGTAGTGACTACAGCTGTCTCTGGTCCTTGGAGCCAGAAGCCAGGAGGGCCGTGCATCTGAGAGCAGACTGGCAGGGAGCACAGGGCTCTGGAGCCAGTGATAGCTAGGCTCGAAGCCAGGCCTGTCACCTGCCAGCTGTGTGGTCCACCCTGCTGAGCCTGTCTCCCCCATGTAAAGTGGGAGGGGGGCGGCCTCCTGGGAGACAGCACCACCCAGACGGGGCTTCTCCCCGAGTAACTGCTGCTGTCCAGAGTGTGCTGAAGGGAAACAGGAAGTTGGAGCAGGGAGAATTGGTTTGGATTGAGGAAAACTACCTTCAAGGACAAGGCGTGGAGGTTGGGGGTCCCAGGCATTTGGGATGCTCATGCAGAGTCCCTAGCACAGCAGCCGAGTGGAAGCCACGCTGGTTGGCACCTCTGGGAAGAGGCGGGTGGCGACTGGGCAGAGCAGCCCAGTCACTGGTGTCGCAGTCATCGGCTCTGTTGTGTTTGGTGTTTTTAAGTGCCCTTGCTTGGTTGCGGACCACAGCCTGCACCTGTGGAGTCCATGAGTCTGGGAGCCACCGGTGGTAGGAAAGGTAGCTGATCATGCAGATGACCTCTGAGGCATTGGAAGCAGTTCTGCATCCCCTAAGGTCACTGTCAGTGTCTCCATGCCCCTGGGCAGGCCACGGCGAGCAACCTATTGGACGGGCCAGCACGGTTGCCAGGTCTCTCTTCACCTGCACCTCACTGTAGCCACCGTGCAGGTGATGCCACAGCCAAGGAAACCACCAGGGGAACAGCCATGTGGGTGCTGCCACTATGCTGATAAACTCAAGTCTAAGTCAGAGTGTCGTACAGGATCTACCGTACGTTTATTTTACTTAGACTGGACAGATGGAGAGAAAATGTGAATGATAACTTGTCTGCCATTGTCCTTGGACTCTGTACCCCCAGGATGGAGACCAGTCTGCCTCTCACCCTCTCAGCCGGAGTCTCTCCGGCTGCTCTGTGCCAGCCTCCAAGCCGCGAGCTCTGGCTCCCTCTGTGTCACTACGACAATATTGGTGCCCAACCTGCTTTCTGTTACAAGCGAGTGCCAAGGTGCCTGCACCAGCCAGAGGACAGAGCTGCACAGCTCTGCCCGTGCTGCCTGAGCAACCCACTGGCTGGCAGGGCCACACGGCACCCCTCCAAAGCAGCTGGTTAGGGGGTTGTGTTTGCAAGGCCACCTGAGTTTTTTTTTCATTATCTTGGGAACTCTCAGGCCTGATCTAGAAAGATCCGTTTCCTCAGCTCTGCTGTATTTCCTCTAATGCCTGTACCCACGAGTGTGTGAGAGAGGCCCTGGCCCTGGCGCCACACCTGTCTCCTGCGGAGGAGACGCACCTTACTCTGAGAACCCCGCCTTTTTTTTCCTTTCTGGTTTTTTTTTCCCCCCACTACATTTTTCATGTACAACCTCTGTACCTCTTCCCAGCAGTAGAACTGCAGTAAATTTAATATCAAAAGTCTATTACTTAATTTGTCTTCCTACATGAACACATACCATACTGCAGAACCTCCTCCCCACTGCCTTGCAAGGCCAAGCTCTGTGCACTTCACGTCCTGACAGTGAGGAGCAGGCAGTTTCTGAGTCCATGGTTGCATAGCTCACAGTTGGCGCCGCCTCCTTCCACATGATAGTTCCGTCCAGCTCCAGAGCCTGTGGTCTCGATGCAGCCCTGCCCCTGCCCCCCAGGCTCTCTGCAGGCTTCCGTGCCGTCCTATCCTGGAACCACCGCTTACTATTGCCCAGGAAAGTTCTAGCACAGCCCTCTGAAGTCAGCAGACGTCAGGTTCTCCTGAGTAATGTGGAGAAGTTTTAAGTCTTCTCTTGGGGAAATACCTGTTAAGATGGAAAAGGCAGCCCCAACACACAGGTACTCCGGGCTTAGCCACTACTGTGTTGTTTGGAAAGCCTTCACTGGGGAGCTCTACATAATGGCCACATCGCATGGCAGAGGAACAGGGAGGGAGCTGGAACAACACGTCCTGCCCAGGCGTCTGCCCGAACCAGTCCTCCCTGTTCTCCAGGATGCCATGTGTGTGCAGCACATGGCCCGTTGGACCTTTCCTGCCAGCCCTGCCTGTGCATATTGCAGTTTTACCTCTCGCAGGGCCCATTGAGGCCCTCTGCCCGACCTCTGCCCACTGTTTGGGCTGCTCCAAGCCGCCTCTCTGCGACGCCCATTGGGCCTTTGTCTGCACCCCAGCTTACTGTTTATTGTTCTCTAATTGTTTCATCAGTCTTTTCTCTCCAACCAAATTGTAAGCTGCACGAGGGCAAGGAATGTGTGTCATGCATCTTTGGGATCTGCCTCAGAGTGTAGCACCAAGGTAGGTGTAATGTGGGCCCCTCGTAATGCTTCGCTTGGATCACTCCAACCCTGAGCACTGTGAGCACTTCCTGTATAACTTCCTCTCGGCCTCCTGTGTCACTGGTGTTGGTCTCATTCTGGACATCTTCAGGGGCAGACTCCATCAAGAGGTCTGTGTTTGCTGTTCTAGGATCCTGGGTCCTACCAGAATGCCATGGGCCTTGATGAGGACCGGAACCCACAGAACCCAATCCAAGACAACATGGAGAACTACAGGAAGCTGCTCTCCCTGGGTAAGCGGCTGCTCTTCCCAGCCGCCCTCCAGCCAGCTGTGGAGCATGTGGGCACCTGTTTGTTTCAGGCTGCAGCATGAGACTAGGGCAACAGACTCACAGGTGGACTTCAACAAGGAGCCTTTGAAAATCTTCAAGCAGGGGAATAAATGATGGGATTTGTTGTTCAAAGACATCTCTCTGACTTTGCTCACAGAATACATCGTACAGGTGGGGTGAACAGGGCGGGCTCTTGCCACAGAGTCGGTACTTTTCCTGGAGTAGTGGAAGCAGTGGTTTTTAAGCACATTTAGAATGGGCTCTTGTGCTGTCATGTGAACTCCCCGGGGGAGACCTCCGGCCTGAGCTGGTCGCTGGCTGTGCAGGTCTGTGAGGCCCTTGCCCTCAAGAGCTCTGGTGTTTGGAGAGCAAGTAGGGAAGAGCATCAAGAAGGTGGGGGCAGACTGTGGAGAACATCGAAAAAGAGATGGCTGTGAGAAGGTGAAGACCAACAGGACGAGAAAGTTCATTTATGAACACACGGGTCTCTGAACAGATTTCTGGGTGTAGTCAAGAGAATTAATTAAAACGCAGCTGAGAGCGGGCTGAGGCATAGGTAGTAGGAGAGTGGAGGTGGAGCTCAATTTACGGGGATGCCTCAGTCTCCAGTTTGAACGTGAGCTGTTGTGTTGTTCTGTGACCAGGGGTACAACTTGCTGAAGACGACCGCCACTCCCACATGACACAGGGCCACTCGTCGAGGGCCAAGAGAGGCGCCTATCCAAGCACCAGCCGAGGTAGGCACCAGGTTGATCCTACAGGGAGCCAACAGCCCATGGGATCCGTATAGAGAAGCCGTGTGCACTTCACATCTGCACCCCACCAAGCCCCACTGCTGCAGTGCACAAGTTCACGGGCCAGGGAGCAGTTACCTGTGGGGTTTCTTTCCAGGTCTGAAAACTGTGCCTGAATCCAGAAAGTCAGCCCAGCGGCGCAGAATCTGCGAAGAGAGATCTTCCCAGGGAGTGATGATGGAAAACCTCGTCAAGGATGTGTCCCACGGCTTCAGGGCAGGAAGAGTGAGGGAGTCCAGCGAGCGGCCCCAGAATTTCCCCAGAGTGTTGGGTGACAGCTGGCCGGACCCGTCATGTAGCACGAGGGAGTCAGTGATCCAGGAGAGAGGTTTTGAAGGGAATTCATTCAGGGGAGGCTTCAGGTTTACCTCAAACCTTGTTTCCAGAAGGAGGGTCCCGGAGAGAAAGCGGCACTATCATTGTGACACTGATGGGAAAGATTTGGGTAACGATCATGGAGGCTGTGCCCAAAAGAAGCCCTCCGAGTGTGGGGGTGGGATGAGGAATGCCGCGAGCGTGAGCAACCCGGGCAGTCTCGGCTCCCCGTCCGCTGAGTCGCAGCCTGTTGATGGTGGGGCGATGCCGTATCTGTGTGAAGAGTGTGGGAGGTCATTTGGTGTGGTCTCAGAATTTGTTGAGCACCAGATCATGCACACTAGGGAGAACCTTTATGAGTATGGCGAGTCCTTCTTGCACAGCGTGGCCGTCAGTGAGGTTCAGAAGAGTGGAGGGAAGCGGTTTGAGTGTAAGGACTGTGGGGAAACCTTCGGGAAGAGCGCCGCCCTGGCCGAGCACCGGAAAATTCACACCAGAGAGCATCTGGAGGAGCGTAAGGGTCGGGACGACGAGGGGACAGAAATGCCAAGCCCAACCTTCAGTGAGCTGCAAAAGATGTATGGCAAAGATAAGTTCTATGAGTGCAGGATATGTAAGGAAACCTTCCTGCACAGCTCTGCCCTGATAGAGCACCAGAAGATCCATGGCAGGGGGAGCTTCCTTGGTGACAGAGACAGCGAACGCTGGCGTGAGTATGGACGTGAGCGTGAGCACCAGCGCCAGGAATCGTTTATGCCCGGCCCAGCCCTCCATGGGTTTCAGAAGATGTATGGCAAAGAGAAAATCCACGAATGTCAGGTGTGTGGCGAGGCTTTCCTTTACAGCTCATTCTTGAAGGAACATCAGAAGATACACATGAGAGGAAGCCCCTTTGAAAATCAGAACAGAGTGTGTGAGGAAACCTTTGTTCCTGGTCAGTCCCTCAGGAGATGGCAGGAAAGCTACACCAAGGAGAAGCTTTTCGAATTTCCATATGGCAGGGAGGCCTTGCTGCAAAGCTCGGACCTCAGCGAGCATCAGAAAATTCATTCTCGAAAGAACTTCTTTGCTGCCAGGGGTTACGAGAAACCTGCTTTTCACAGAGTGCCCTTCCCTGGCTCTCAGAAGAGCCACACCATCAGCAGGCCCCCTGAAGACGAAGCTGGGGAGAAGGCTTTCACCATCAGCACCAACCCTGATGGAGACCAGAGGTTTCCCGTGGCAGAAAATGCCCTTGAGGGGAAACCGTACGAGAAGTCTATTCTTCACAGCCTGGCCTTGGCCGAGGCTCAGAAGCATTACAGTGCAGTGGGGCTCAGAAAACCAAAGCTGGTGGCCGAGTCTCCTGTCCAGAGTGCTGATGTTATTAACTGTCAGAAAGACTATTCTGGAGGGGATGCCTGGGAAGGAAAAGCTTACAAGAGGCCCCTTACCCATAGCTTGGCTGCTCCCATACCTCTGAAACGTCGCAGAGGGAGTGAACAGGCTGAGTGTGAGGAAAAAGGAGAATCCTCAGTGTATTTCTCAGAGCTTCATAATAAGCAGTGGAAGATTCCCACCAGGGAAAGCCCCTATGAAGAGGGTAAGAACAACAGCTACAAGGACACCATCATACAGAGCATGCCCCATACTGAACCTCAAAGAAGTCTTGCTGGAGGAGGTGCTGGTGAATTTAAGCAAGATGACAAATTTATTGTTCCCAGCTCGAATGTCCGTGAACACCAGAAGGCTCGTGCTAAAAAGAAATACCTTGAGCCCAAGAGCAAGGAGGCCTCTGTAATTCATTCCCTGCTGCTTGGGGAGCTGCAAACAGTCTGCCCTAGAGAGAAGCTCTGTGCATGTCCGGAGTGTGGAGAGTCCTTTGCGTGTAGCTCTGACCTCACCGAACACCAGAAGATGCACAATAGAGAGAAGCTGCCTGGAAGCAGAAATTATGAGCGCCCGCTCATCCACAGCTTCACCCCTACTGACCCTCAGACTAGTTATGCCCAACAGCAGTATGCCGAAGGGCAAGCACACAGCCGCCCTTGGGAGCTCGGGCAGTGTTCTGCTGCTGGCAGCGGCCTTGGTGCCCTGCAGACCGCTGACGGCCGAGAGGAGGCCCACGGCGAGGAGCTCCCAGGTCAGGAGGACATCAGGGGCGTTGCCAGTCGGGCCTTAGAGCTGGGAGAGCCCCGGAAGGATGAGCCTGAGGGCATAACCTGTGAACGTCCGGACTGTGGACTGGGCTTTGCAGACCTCTCAGACCTCATGGGCCACCAGGACATCCACAGCAGGAAGCATCTTGACAATGGTTGTGAGTACACGTGTTCAGAAGTTCATGCGCATTCTGTCAGGGAGTCAGAGAAAACGTGCAGCGGCAGCAGCAGCGGCGAGCAGCTCTGCAAATGCTCCGGCTGCAGGGAGTCTTTCACTCACAGCTCCTTGCTCCTCCAGCATCAGAGAATCCATGAACAAGACCAGTTGTGCTCCATGAAGGGATGTGATGATGGTTTCGTGTCCCTCTTGCCTGTGAAGCCACAGAGGAACCGTGCTGCCGATGGGAATCCTGCTGTCGAGGGCTTGGCCTTCCGATGTCATCAGTGTGGACAAGGCTTCGCCCACAGCTCTGCCCTGAATGTGCACATGCGACATCACAGGGATGCTGCGTTACTGGAGCAGCGGGGGAGGGCCGAGGACATGTTCCTTCAGGGCCTTGCCCTTGCCGAGTTTCAGGGAAGTGAAACTGGAGAGAAACTCTTGGAGTGTACGATATGTGGAGAATGCTTCTTCACCGCGAAAGAACTCGGGGACCACCACACCAAGGTCCACAAAGACGAGCCCTACGAACAGGGGTCCTCCTACACTCATGCCTCGTTTCTCACCAAGCCCCTCAGAAAGCCTGTATCATTCTTCGAGTGCAAGGATTGTGGGCAGTCCTTTGTTCCTGGCACACACATCCCTCAGCATCAGGCATTTTATCCAGAACAGGAAGCCGCCACTGCCCAGGAGGTTGAAGCCAACATCCTCATTCCACAGGAAGCTCTGCGAATTCAGGGGTCAAATGCAGAAGCTGCGGAGCCTGAGGCACAGGTGGCTGAGCCAGAGGCGGAAGCTGCTGAGCCCAGTGGAGAGGCTGCCGAGCCGAATGGAGAGGCCGCTGAACCGAACAGAGAGGCCGGGGTGGAGCAGCCCAGCGGGGATGCTGACGAGCTAGATGGGGCAGGGATCGAAGACCCGGAAGAAAGCGCTGAAGAGCCGGGAGGAGATGCCGATGAGCCTGATGGCGCAGGGATAGAAGACCCAGAAGGAGAAAGTGAGGATCCAGAGATCCAGGTTGGAGGATCTTACTACAGCTGCCACGAGTGCACAGAAACCTTCATGTCCAGCACAGCCTTCGGTGAGCACCTGCAGACCCATGCCAGCATGATCATCCTGGAGCCTGAGAATGCCCTGGGTGGGTGCTCGGGCTACATCGAACGTGCAGGCAGCAGCGTGGGCGCCCAGCAGGCCAGTGAGAAGTTCTTCAAGTGTGAGGTCTGCGGCCAGCTCTTCAGCGACCTCCTGTCCCTGGCGAGACACCAGAACTCTCATGCAGGCTGAGCATAGAGGCTGTAGAGCCCTCACCTAGAACCTGACCCTTAGCAAACCCCAGAGAAGTCTAGCCAACCTTTCAGAACAGGAGTAGGACACCGACTCAGTGAGTACAGAGCCCACTTGACATCGGACAACTCAGACCCAGTGTGGAGACCCCTTTGGTCTTCGCTCCCCCGCCCAGCACCAGCGTGTGTGTGGGAGAGCAGTAGCATGTACATTGCCTTCGTCTGGTAACCAGACCGAGGGAGCCCTGTGAATATTCCAGACAGCAGACCGCCCTGTCCACTGTAAATGATGCTGCTTATATAATGTTTCCTGCCATGTACAGAAATCAGCCTATTACAGGCAGTCGGTGATCACTAGATTTGGATTTAGTGATACACAGTTACAGTTTACTCTGCAGAGCTACCTTACCTGGTACTCTGATTTTTTTTTTTTCATTTTTTGGAGGAGGAGAGAGCAACAAATTCATATATATTTCTAAGTGTTTTAGATCCTGAGAAAGGTTTATTGTGCATTATTTGAAGCCTGTTAGTATCTCTTTAGTAACCGTGTTTTAGTCCTTACTCTGTTTTGTGAAGGTGTAGACATGAAAGATAACCTGTCTTTTACTCTGTTTGAAAAGACAAGTGATTTTAGCTTCCTACTGCAGCCATTGTGTCTGTACCAATGCCTTGGGACCTAATGTTTTTGTGTAGGCCTTTATCATTCATGGATGGGCCTTTGTGACCCCAATCAACTTGTCATCGCATTGTTTGTACTTTGTGGGGTTCTCAAGCAGAAATAGTTACAACTTGAGGTTTTAAAAAAATTTTTTTTAAGCAACTCAGCTTGTGTTCAAGAGTGAATTCGTGAAACCTGAAGCTTTTCCCTGTATATTTTGCCTTTGCCTTTAAAGACTGGGTTGCAACCATCTCTAGACCAAGTTTTGCCTGGTGTGTCGCTGTAAATAGGGAAGCCACCGGTGGCCTTTCGTCACTTCCTCCTGTGCTTCCTGCCTTAAGGGACGAGCGGCACCGTGGCCCACGTTGCCTGGGTTACTGCCACAAGTCAGTTTGCTCCCTGGGTGGCCAGGAGTTTATGTCCTTGAGTCTTTCTGTTGCTGAACCTAATTTACCTGTTCTTTACCTGTCAGACTCTCACCCCATGTGTAATTTATATTTTAAAAAAACATTAAAAAACAAAAAAAGCTTTCTTTACAGACAGCCCCAGTTTAACATGGACTCAGGTTCCCCAGCAGCCTTAGCTTGTTTCCTTATGCTCCATCCCTTCTTCTCAGCCCCCGATTATCTGTGACGTGTCCCTTGTGTCGCGTCGGTCTGATCTTTGTGTTCCTCATCATCACAGGTTGACTTCACAGTTCGAGGTCTCCCCGTGTCATGTTCTGTGTGCCCCATGCTCCTTTGCTGCTTCTCCCTCGCATAACAGCTACACTAAGACGTTTTTGGCCTTGAGTTGGCTGGGGAAAAAAAAATTTAAAAATTGAAAAAAACTTAAAAAAAAAAGCAGATCTCTCAATGAAGTGAGAAGAAGATAAGGGCAGAACATTCCAGCAAAAAAGTATCTGCCCAGAGAATGTGCCTGTATCTTCCTCTCTAGATCAGCAGGACTGGGGCTCTGGGGGGGTGCCAACCTGCCTGGGTGCCAGAGTCCAGGAAAAGCAGAACGAGAGGAAGATGCAGGCGTGAGCACACCAAAGCAGGAAGTCTGGATGCACCACCAGACTGGGAGGGAAAGGGGACTGACAGAAGGAGACACCGGAAGTAGGTGCCGAAAGTAAGTCCCAGTGGCGAGAATGAGTTGAGTGAGGTATCCTGGGCAGTGGGAAGAGGGTATCTTTTTGATGGCATGCTGTTGATGAAGGCACTACATCAGAAGGGAACCCTCCATTACTGTTGCAGTGTCAATCATGAGACCCTTTTCAGAAACCAGCTTGCCAGGAAGGTGGTGTCTTTCCAGCCTTGATTGAGTTGAAGCAATTTAAATGCCAAATAATAGAGGAATGAGTAAGTAAGATATCTTTGAACTTGTATGCACCTGTTTAAAAATGATAATCACGAAGAATTATATAGCAGTGTGGAAATATATTTACAGAATATTAAGTGGAGAAAGCAGGACACAAAATTATATTTATACTACAATTATAACTTTAAAAATTATGCTTATAGTCAAAAGCTGTTGTGTTGTTATAGGCTTATAGTTCAGCATTATTTTCTTAAATTTCTTGAGTATTCATGGTAGTGTTGTTAAAAGTTAATGATCACATTTCCATTGTGAACATAATTTGAACTTATTATGAAACACTTGGAAAATACCAGAAAATGGCAGAAAAATAATAAAAAATAATCCATATCCCTACTGTCTGAAGACATAAGCTCTTCAGTATCTTGTTTAATTCTTGTTTCTGTGCCCAGGTTTATAATTATACCTGTGTCAAAATTTGCCTTGAAGATAACTATCATATTAGTCTTGTGAAATTATACTTTCATCTTAATTTTTAAAGTGTTCCTTATGGTAGTGTCCTGATAACAAAGTTTATTATGTATGTCTCCATGAAAAACAAATATGTATCCAGAGGAAAAATTAGAAAACACAGTAAAATTAGAGAAGAGAAATTCACCCATATTTCCAACACCCAAAAACTATTGTTAACATCTTGATCTATTTCCTCCATCTTGTTTGAGTGCACAAGCTTGTGATTATGACAATGTTAAATATATGGACATAAAGTCTAAAAAGAAATGTGAAAAATAATTAAAATAGTGTTGTCCTTTTGGGATTATGGTTAGATGTTTTGCCTCAAATTTCTTGAATATTCTTTGGTGTTTTGGTAATATTATGTATGTATTTTTTTCATTTTCATTACAAATATAATATGTGCACATAGGAAGCTTAGAAATTCAGTAAAGCAGAAGAAAAAATTTCACTCATATTCCCAACAACTACTGTTAACGTCTGGATCTGCGTGCCGGTCTGTAACCATTAGGGTGTTAATGATAAGTGTCAAAGAAGGGAAGAAATATGGGGAACAATTGTGTGGTCATTGTAGGATGATAGTTAAATAAATTGTCTCACTTTCTTTGGTCTTTATCATAGTGCTTTGGTAGCTCACCTTTATTACATATATTTCCGTTATACATGCAGTACATGTTCCTTATAGAAACCTTGATGTTGCGGAAATTCACCCGTATGTTCACCATCTGAAGACTGGTTCACATCTTGACGTGTTTTTCATCTTGTTTCTTCGCACAGGCTTTTGGGTAGTTGATATGGTTGTGATCATTTTATCTGTAATTGTGTTAACAATAAAAATAAAAGCAAGATGTTTGTCTTTTTTTATGTTCATTTGTAAGTGTTTTGAATTGTTGAATATGTATTCCTTTGGTTAAAGTTATAAATCCCAAAACAGTGCCTCCTTAGGCTTAAAAACGTGTTTGGCTTGCAAATCTCACTCTTTTTTAAGTTTTTCATATTTCAGAAATTACAGGATCTCTTAATACTACTTGCTTTCATATTTTTGATTGCACTTGTAAGATTAAAATATACATCCCAGTAGTGTTTTTAAATTTGCTAAAAGCTACAAACGTATTTTTGACTGGGCATTTTTTATTAAAAATACAAGATTCTCTGAAACAAGGATTTGTGAATCTTTAACGTAAAGAATGCCTGTGAGCTGTCCTAGCTTGCTGCAGTTACAAGGCATGTGTCCTCAGGGGAACCGTGTTAGTTCACCTACTGTACTTTAACCCAACTTCAGCATTAGGAACATCCCATAAAAATTAGCAGGTTATAGTCACAGACAATTTGGGAGGTAATTTTTAAACATGCTTGTAATTCCACAGTGATCGGAGCTCTTGTGCCTCATTACTGGCACAGTGCTGGTGACCACAGTGGTGATGCAGTACTCGACCAAGGTTACCGTGTCCCCAGTTTCACTGAACTCAAAGGAAATCATCATGTACTTGCTCTTCTCTGATCCCCCATACATTGCATGATTGGATTTTGCTCTTCTACTTTTAATTGCAACTACTCTGG
Source organism: Hystrix cristata (assembly GCA_004026905.1). Lineage (NCBI taxonomy): Eukaryota > Metazoa > Chordata > Mammalia > Rodentia > Hystricidae > Hystrix > Hystrix cristata. The sequence goes on from PVJO010027574.1 coordinate 12,647, forward strand.
CATTTAACAGCATCCTACTTTTTTTCCCCAAACTCTTAGAATTTAACATTTATTTACACTAAAATGAAAGCCCACTGAATTGTGGTCGTCTCTTGTGACATCTGACTTATTTTGGTCACAGCTTGGATGGTCATCTTTGAAAAGAGCTGTCCACGTAGGTCAAAGTGAGGGGTCAGGCCTACCTTAAGATTGGTTTTCCGCAGAGTGTATTATAGAAGATAATAAAAGAAAGGGATGAAGTAGGTGGTAGGAGCTGCCTGACCAGCCCTTACACACTTGAGGCATTCTTTCCTCCATTCATCTCGTTTGAAGAGCTAGTTAACTCCCCGGCTGCTATGTTTTTTCCATGAGGTTTGATTTCTCCCTGGCGTAAGCTGATGGGTGCTCATGGACTTCCGGTGTTCACTCAGACTCAAAAGACACCAAAGGCTAACTGGGTGGTCATACAGGTCAGGGCTGGTTGTACTGACCAGCAGACAGACCTGGAAGGAGAGGAAGCCACATGGCCTGAGGAAATCTTGGTTCCTGGTATCTGATTCGCCAGTGCCTTGTGGAGTGAATTGCTGTCCTTCCCTTTACTATACTTAAATGCTGGAGGCAATTTACCCATAAAGAAAAGGTTTATTTTGGCTTATGGGTCTAGAGGTTCCTGTACAAGATCAAGTGGCACCATTACTTTGGGCGCCTGGCTAGGGCCACACATTATGGCAGGAGTGTGCAGCAGAGTAAAGTGCTTAGCACGAGGCCAGGGTCCCAAGACCCGCTTTGAGGGCTGGCATAAGAATTTCCAGTAGGCTCCCTTCTGAAGGTGCCACCACCCCCTAAGGCTGTGGGGACCACACCTTTCCCTTGTAGGCCCCGGTAGGGGGAGTCCCAAGCCACATGATACATGGGTAATACATTTGTTGGTCAAAGAAACAAATCTTCCCTGAGTTTGATCCTCAGCGCAGCCCCCCAAAAACCCAAATCTTTAAGAGCTACTGAATGTTGAATCCAAGCAAATGGGAACTTTGCAAGGTGAAGCAGAAGTAAGGGGTGCTGTTGGTAGGCGGGCCAGCTCCAGTACCGGGAAGGCACAAACAAGAAAGAAGGCACGGCCAGTGCCACATCCCCCAGCAGTCAGACATCTGGTGGCAAGCTGACACACCAAGCCCCTGTCATCATGGGGCAGTCCTGAGTCCTCAGTGAAGCAGAGATTCATTCTAGATTTAGTTTTCTCCCCGCTTGCCAGCTTCTTAGCAACATTTGTAAGCCCACTGTAGAGTTACCTGTAGTAACTCTTCTTAGCAACATTTGTAAGCCACACGTAGAGTTACCTGTAGTCTTGATAATGCTGTACAATGAGCAACCATAAAACTTCATTGGCACGTAGTAGGTGCTTCCTGCTCACGTAGCCAGGATGGGCTGGGTGCCTAGTCCCCAAGGTCACACTTCTGTGAGCTGCCCAGACACACCCAGAAAGTGTGTTTTGCTAATTCTGCAGGCATTTCTCAATCCAGTTAAGTTGACATACTACAGATAATGGTTACAGTATGTACCTCAACAAGCATCCGGTTGCAGAGGTATGTGCTTGTTAAAACTCCTTCAGATGATGCACGGAGTATGTCCTGTTCCCTGTAAGTAAACTGTACCTAAAAACCATTCATTGTTGGATGAATAGGACATGCATGTGAAAACAGTCAAGAGGGAAATAAACAGAAGCCTGCAATTTACTACAAAATGTACCCAGACATTAAGATAGCTTGGCAGAAGGAGAGATGGGTAGAGACACAGAGCAGATATGTCGGGGTCCGTGGGAGATGCCAAGTAATGCCAGTTCCTTGAGCGGTTCCTCTAACTTATCTGAGTGTTGGAACATGTCGTGCAGATTTCACAGATGAAAGTAAACTTACCTCTCCTTCCTCAGCTACCTGGTGTGTTCCCCAGGGTGGCGCTTTCCAGTTTTTTGTACTGACTCCAGAAAGCTCTATGTTCATACAAACTATGTTGCCCTAAACATGAAATATAAACATTTATTGCACATGTTTTGGTACAACTGCACATCTTGACCCCTTGATGAATTGCTTCAGTTAAATTGCAAATGGATCCTAAAACTAGAAAAACAGATTCCATCTTGTTTATGAAAAAGGAAATGTGTGAACCAGAATCGCCCTTGCTATTATTTCTCAAGTTTTGGAAAAATTGAAACAGCTTAATATAACAAACAGCGTGGATGCTGGCGTGTTCACATAGTTGCTGGCTGTGTCAGATACAGAGGACAGTTTGGAAATCTAAACTGCTGCGTGTGTGTCCACTTTGCCTTGGCAATTCTGCCTTACAGGATTTAGTCCACCAGTAGATTGCACACAAACAAAGCCACTGAGAGTCGAGGCCAAATTAACACTTGTTAAGCTGCAAAGGATTGTGATATAATTTGGATCTTAAATGTCCCCCCAAAACCCACATGCTAACAGGGTGGTTGCCAGCCTGTGGCACTGTTGTGAGGTAGCAGAACCTTTAGGGAACAGGGCCTGTGGAAGGAAGTGAGGTCTTTGGGACTGCACTCTTGAAGGGAATATTGTGACCCTGCACCCGCCCCTCTTCCTGCTTCCTGGCTGTCTTGAGTGAGCAGCTTTGTTCCAGCACACACTCCCATCCTGATACCTGCCTGGCCACAGACCCAGAAGCAGTGGAGACAAAGGATCACAGACTAAAGCCTCGGAACCAGGAGCCAAGGTAAACTTTTTCTCCTCATCGTAAGTTATTGCACATTTTGTCTCCACCATGGAATGCAATATGTATCATATATAATTTCATATTTATGTAATATATCATGTTACACTAAACACTTATTTTTAATATCCTACATTATATATATATATATTTTGAGACAGGGTCAGGTTCTTGCTATGAAGTTCAGGCTGCCCTTGAACTCTATGTAGCTTAGGTTGGCATGAACTTGTGGGTGATCCTCCTGCCTCAGCCACCTGCATGGTGAGATTACAGGTATGTGCCACCACGCTCAGCTCATGTTTTTACATTTATATTTCAGAATAAAGTTATAACTATCCACTTAATTTATAGTATTATAGATTATATGTATAATGTATAATTGTACATATGTATATATTTGTATCGTATGTTTAATGTGCATACATATGTGCATGTGCAGTGCAATCTGTGTATACACACATACACAGATGTATCAACATATGTAATTATAAACACATATAAATACTTTCTGTAGTCAGTGAAGTAGGCACTTTTGCCGGTGACACAGTGTGTTATTCCTTAAATGATGAGTTTTTGCAAAAGAGTTTACTCATGAGATGGCCAAGCATAAGGAGCCAAGAGATTGAGTCTCAAATCCACTTCCCCTAAGACAGAATTTAGGAATAGTTAGGGGACACAGAAGCAGGGTGATTTGAGGCACTGGGAAAGACCACTGGAGGTGAACTAATCGGTAGTTTGCACATTCATAACGAAACCTTGTATGTCTTCCTAGGACCTGTTACAGCACGGTGGCATTGGTGCGATCTGGTGGAGTCTGGAGTTCAGTGCCATCGAAGGTCACCCACCAGACAAGCCCAAGTGAAGAGTGGGTGCTTTCAACAAAGTACTAGTACTACTCTAGAAACGAGTGCTCTATTGCTCTGCTGACTGACCTGCAAAATTCATGATTTTAAAGTCAACTTCAAGTAACTAAAAGCAAGCGAAACTTGAATGTTTATTTAGGTTTTCCCCCTGGAAGGACACTTCAAAGCACAGTGGTTGCCTGTATGTGTGTGTGGGGGGGTAAATATTTGGTGGATGGGGCAGAAATAATTATTTGGGGAGAAATAATTATTACTGTCTACTGTTTACTTTCAAAAATTTCAAAGCACTCATTAATTCCTCACAGACTCGGAGTGCTCATTTGGTAAAAGAAGTCCACAGATACCACTTGGGCCCACCCAGTGCACAGGCTCAGACTGTCCAGCGCACATGCCCAGCCGTGTGCTGAGCCTCGAGTCCCAGCCGCAGTCCTGTCAGGCGAGGGCGTCGCGCGGGCGAGGTGAGCAACAGGAGCAGGAGGGTCCTGGGTGGACAGCAGGAGGAACATGAGGGTGCAAGGCCAGGAGGGCACCACCAGGAGGGTGTGTGGCGGCCTTGCTGTGGAGAGTGACCATGCAGGGGCAGGCAGCGACAGTGGTGGACGGGACAAAGTCGGAGGGTCTGAGGGGACACAACGGGCAGACTCAGTCATCCTCAGCCAGCCCTGACCTCCCCCCTGTCATCCCTGTCCTCCTCCTCTGTCAGCCCTGTGTCCTCCTTCTACTTCCCACCACCCTCCTGGGTCAGCCCTGTCCCTCCTCTTCCACCCCAGTCTACCCCTCCTCGGTGCCCCACCCCTGCCCCTTCTCCCTTAGCCTGGGCCCTCTTTCTCTTCCTTAGTTGCCCCCTCCTGTCTTCGCCCTTACCCTTCCCTCCCTCACTCACTTGGACCCTCCTTCCTCCGCCTGTCCTTCTCCTCAACCTCAAGCTCTTGTCCTAGAGTCCCTCCCCCTTGCCCACCCCTGCCCCTTCCTGCCCCCTCCTGCCCCCTCCTGCCTCAGCAGGGCTCCTCCCTCAGCCCTGCTTCTTCACTGCTCTCTGACTTCTAACATCTTAGAACTGTTTTGCCTGTTGTATATAATGGAAGCATGTAATTTGTATTTTCTAAGCCTCTTCTTTGTGTCAACAGTATGACATCCGTGTTCTCATTTCTATTTAGGGTTCCAGTATGTGAATATGTATTTCTACTGGAGCTCCATCTCCTCACCAACACTTAGTATTCTCTGACTCTTTTACTTTTGGACGTTCTGAAGGGTACATGTTGGTATCTTATTGTACTTTTAACTTGTACATCTCTCTGATAACTAATGAAGTCGTGCCCCACTTGATGTTCATTAGTCATTTATCCATCTTTTTAATGTATTACCTCAAAATCTGTTAATCTTTTTGCTCCTGTTTTGTCCGCTTTTTTCTTACTGATTTGTATCTTTTTAATCTGTTTTGAATCCAGTTCTTTGTAGAATATATATATGTCAGGATCTCCCCTCATTCTGTATAATACAGTTGTTCTTTCTTTCTCTCTCTCTCTCTCTTTTTTTTTTAAATAAAATGCTTTCTTTTATGGCTTCTCAATTTACTTTAGTTCATTGTGCTTGAAGTTCAAGTCTCTTTGCCCTTGAGTACCATTTCTAACATGCTTCCAGCCTGCTTGTGGATTTCCTGGGAATAAGGCTGAGACTTCGTCTTTGGGGGTGTGTGCAAAGCTCTATGAAGGTGTATTTAGACATTTGTGTGAAATGAGCTAACTCCTTTTGCTTCAGACTACCTCCACCATACTGTTCCCAAAATACTATGCAATTCTTTTGTAAATATCTCTGTAATATCTGCAGGTCCTGAAGTCTCGATGTCATTATATCTGATACAACTCTGCCCACCATCTTGCACAAACCATATACTGGAGCAGCCTGCCTTAGAGTATCTGCATCCTGTGAAAGACCAAGCTGCAAAGGTACTGCATGTGATGAAATTTTTGCATGTCATGAAGAATCTCCTCATCTTTCATCTATGCAGTCAAGAGGAGAATCCAGAAAGTAGTCTGACGAGAAAGCCAGGGGCTCTGAATGATTCTCATCCACGGTTTAGGCATTTTCAGTATTTGTCATTGACTGGGCCTTACCAAGCTGTGAGCCAGATCCAGGAGCTTTGCCCACAGTGGCTGCAGCCAGAGACCCACAGGAAGGAGCAAATAATAGAGTGACTGGTGCCGGAGTGGTCTGAGCCACGCCAGAGGAGATTCAGACGTGGGTGCCGTCAGAGCAGCCCGAGAACAGCAGGGAGGCTGGCATGCTGGTGGCAAATTTGATCCAGGCATGTGAGGATCCAGGTGAGACAGGGAAGAAACCACTGGTTGTTTCTGTCTGCTGAGTACCTGCTGTATGCATGGTACATATTAGGAGCTGAATAAAAGAATGCATTGGTTTGTTTGTTTGTTTGTTTTGGGGCAGGTGTTGGAGATCGAACTCAGGGCCTTGCACTTACTAGGTGAGCACTCTACCACTTGAGCTAAATCCCCAGCCAAAAGAATGCATTTTATACATTCAGTCTAATCTGCCTGATCTCATATGAAATGGAAGAAGTTTGGCCTTTGGTTTTTGTTTTAATATTTATTATTTCTCTGAAAGTACCAGCTTGTCCCCTCCTCCCGTACTTAGCCAGCCTAAACTCTAGTATCGACAAAGAACAAAACACATACTACTAGGATTATCCATGGTATTAATAATTGTAAATTTGGGGAAATTGATCTTTATTTGGTCATTCCATTCAAGAACAAAAATGGACTTTTTAAAAAAAAAAGTGAATGGTTACATTTTAGGTGCAAGACGGCGTAAAATATGGTGGGCCTGGAAGTCCAGCCTCTGCCCAAATTGACTGATCTCTTGGTAACTGAAGTTATTAGATGGGTACCAAGGAGAACATTTCAAGAGTGAAAGAAGCCACTCAATTCTCATCATTCCTTAAATAAAAATAACATTAAAAATATTGTTGAGAAGGAGAATGGAAAAATAAATACAAAGCCAAGATTGTAGCTGTCTGGGATGAAGGCTGGAGCTGTATACAGGAAAGAAGCTCACAGGGAGATGTAAGTTACTAGGAATATTCTAGTTTTGGGGTTGGATAGTAAATTCACAGGCCTTATTTACAATTGGGAACGAAAATAAGTTAATTAAAAAGACCATTCGTGTCTCAATGCTGAGAGCATATCATCAAC
>PVJO010027575.1:0-19459 GCA_004026905.1 Hystrix cristata
CTGAGTTTGAGAAATAAAACATTAGAAGTGGCTTTAATCTAGCTATAAAACAGAATTTGAATTTCTTTGTTGATCAGTATAAGGCATTTCTCTTATCTACCTTTTGTTATGTAATAAAGATTTGTCTTAAAATTTCTTAAATCTATGGCAGAATTGTACCTTTGTACTCTCCTTCAAAATAGTTACCATTTTTATATGAGTCTGTGATGAATTGAGCTCAACTTGAAGATAAATCTATAGTTATTCCACATGGCAGACTGTTCTTAATAACCACTCAGATTTAATCTTCGAAAGCTGTATTCTGGAAACCATTTGAGAAACTAAGTGAGAGAATGAATACTAGAAGGCCCAGGCCCTGTGTCTGACTTGAATACCATCCTTTGGGCTTGCCTGGCACTTTGTTTTCCTCTACCTGTTGTTGAGATGGGTTTATCTGATTTTTTTTACATACTTTTTTCTTTTTTCGTACTGGGGATTAAACCCAGGATGTCATGCTTGCTGGCAAGCACTCTGCCACATGGAACTACAGCCTCAGCTCTTTAAAACTTTTATTTTGAGACAGAGTTTCATTAAATTGCTCAGGCTGGCCTTGAACTTGGGAGCCTCCTGCCTCAGCCACCTGAGTAGCTGGGATTACAGACATGTACCAGTTTAAACACTGTCAGAGAGGAGTGAAGTCTTATGAAACTTGAGATGCTTAGTGCTTCAAATAGTGACTATACTGTTTGGTGAGTGATTGGATGAATAAATGAATGAATTTATTTATTTGAGGGATCTCAGGGCAAATAACATCAGCGAGTAGCCAGCGGTATACATGTGGGAAGGGTTCAGTCAAATACAGTAGGGAGCGGTGTGCCCGGGACACAGTTTGCTTACGCACATCTAAATTAATTTGAGGTTTAAAAGTCCAAGCCTAGAGATACTTCAGAATTTTACTAGTTTGCGGACATTGCATTAGGTCACCTTTTAAAATAATCTATACTTAAGAATTAAAAGACAGCTCTGCTACTTACCGGCCTTGTGACATAATTTTTTGTTTTGAAAATAGGGATAATAATATGTGCCTGTCTTTTATTTGAAAAATGGGGATAATTTCTTTAAATTTGTAGGCTTATTTTGTGGATCAGATGAGATAATATATCAAGATTTTTTTGAAAACACAGACAAAGAATGTTAGGTAAGTTATGACTTTTTTTAGACTTTTTTCCATTGATGGGGCTTGAACAAAAACCCAGGGTGATAAGGGGTCATTCTCACTCTGGGACAGAATGAAAACGTCTAGTCATGGTTTCTGCTGAAGTTTCCACCCGAGACTTTAGTACAGAGAATGAAACTCAGGAATTACAGCTCTTTTTAACTCTCTAATGACTGACATGAGGGTCAAAAAGAGTTTTACACAGAGAAAACACTCTGGGAAACCCTAGTGGGACAGTAAAGGGCTAGACATTGCTGGTGAACCAGAAGGTTTGCCTACTTACAGAAATTAACTGTGCTTCTCACAACAGATTTGTGCTGTTAGCTGATCTTTGTCAGCCAAGCCTTTAGGTTTAGGAGAAAGGAATCTAAAGCCCTTCAGTGGTGAAGGAAAACACAGTAGAATTAAAGTTCTTCCCTGAAGAAAAAGAGTACATACACAGAACAGGTCTTTAAAACCATAGATCTTTCTTCTGACAGCAAGAGAACAGTGGCTCCGTGGGTACTCATTTACCACGTATTTATTGAGCACTTGCTATGTGTCAGTCACATGAGGGATCCTGGGAGAAAACCCTGTAAACAAGACAGACACAGCCTTCTCTCATCTCTCAATGCCCGCAGGCAGGTGGCTCAAGATAGACTTTAAATAACACATCCTATAGCTAATTTTTTCCACAGATGACAGTAGATGACGATACAAGAATATTTATGGATGGGTTTTCAAATGTAGAATAAGACTTATTTTTAATTGTCTCTCTCTAAATCAATTTCTTATGCTCTTTTTAAAAACACTTCTTTGCTTCCTGTCTTTAAGATTACCACTAAGTCTGATTAATACAGAATTTAACTTTGTTTTTTTGTGGGAGTGGGATGGCTGGGGCTCAAACTCAGGGCCTTGCACTTGCTAGGCAAGTGCTCTACCACTTGAACTAAATCCCCAGCCCCCTTTAACTTTGAAAATAAACAAGTACATTTTCCAAAATCTCAAGGTATATAATGCATATAATTAAAAATAAAAGAGAACAAAAACAAGGTACAATAAAAAATTTGACTACATACCATTTTCCAATTTTTTAAATTTAAATAACTCTGAGTGATTTTTATGAGGTAATGAGACTATTAAAACATATCTTATTTTACTTATTTTTGTTATTCTTTTATCATTTGTCTTAGATGTTCAATAAGTATTTGTTGCACAACTGAAGAAATTCATAGCTAGATCCAGAAGTATACGAAAATAGAGTGGGAGTGGGGAGAGATTTTACTGACCTACTATGATGGAGCAGATAGTTATAGTTTTAATTTAAAAAGTGATAACTTCAAAAATCTAATGGTCTACTGAAAGACAAGAGCAATTTAAAAAAGAAGACAGAAAAACAAGTTTGAAGGCCGATAAACATAATTTAAAAGTTTCTGGTTTTTCAGTCAGCTGATTATTCTCAAAAGTTTATGATCTATCTCATTTTTAGTATAAACCTGCTACATAGTGCCCCCTTGTCCTCCAGGGAAGGGCCAAGATCCAGTGCGTGCTGCAGCTCAGTGGTACCAAACCTTACTCTGTTTCTTTCCTAATACATTTGCGCCTTTGTTAAATGTACCTCTGATAAATTTACGTATGACAAATTAGGCACATTAAGAGATTAACAACTAAAAATAGAACAATGATATCAGTATACTGAAATAAAAGCTCTCTAAAATTTATGAATTCTTTATTCCTTCAATTTTCCACTTAATATTTTCCGACACTGATTACTATAACTAAAACCTCAGAAAGCAAAAGTGTGGAGAAGAGCAACTCCTGTATTTACAAAACTTTTACACAGACATTTTCTGCATCTGTCACTGATCTCAGGCTACTAGCCAATCTGGTAGTGTAAGTCAGAGAAAAATAATCGAAGTGGCTCGCTTGTCGTGATAGAAGTGAAGCTTCCATTTTTAGGAAAGTATTTTCTGCTTCCAAGTAACCATCAAATCACCAATTCTACTGTTTTCTACTTTGCATAATACTTTTGTGCTGTTAGGTTTGTAACTGGATCATTAATTCAGAGTATCTGAATTTCAGTCTTTTTTACTAAACTTCAAACTGTTTCCTAAATGCTCTTAAGAATTTTCTTTGAGCTGTTGTCTTTTTACTCTGTGTTAAGCACTGATCAGTTGTTTTGTTTATGATGTTTTCTGCTTTGTAGTTTTACTTAGGACAATTACTCCTCATTGTGTTTTTTTTTTTCACTTTTTTTTCTTGTTTTTCCCTCCTGAGGATCAAAACTGGGGGTGCTTTACTGCCAAGCTACATTCCGAGCCTCTTTGTTTTTTATTTTGAGACAGGGTCTCACTAAATTGCCCAGGCTGGCCTTAAATTTGTGATCCTCCTGCCTCAGCCTACCGAGTAGTCAGAATGACAGGTGCAGCCAGGTGTGGTGGGCAGCCCTGTAATCCCAGCACTGGGGAGGCTGAGACAGGGGGATTGCCATGAGTTTGAGGCTAGTCTGGGCAATATAGTGAGACCCTGTCTCAAAAAAAAAAAATTACAAGTGTATCACACCATGGCTGGTTTTGAAGAAATGAATATTATGGCACCGGGGAATGTAGTTCAGTGATAGCGCTCTTGCCTCGCGAGGCCCTGGGTTAAGTCCCTAATACTATGTAACAAAATGATGTTATAAAGAGTGTGAGATAATGGAAATTTGTGTTTTAAAGTAAGCATTGTTATCTTATTTTTGAAGACTCAAAATGTTCACCTACCATAGCAGAGTTGAGAAGAAAGTAAAAACTCTAATTTGAGCATTTTTTAAAATTATGAAACCCTGAGAGGAACTACATATTTGGTAGCCAAAAATTAAAATGTAGTTATGCTCCAGCTCCGCTACTTGAGACTTTCATCCTAGAACTTGCTCGCTGTTTTAATTTTTTGTGGTGCTTTGGGAGCATTTTAAAAACTTTACAGCAAGCGTCCCCTCTCTTCAGGTGTTTCTCTTTGGTTTTGAAAAGTCTTCATTGGAAAGGTTAAGCAGAAATGCCTGTAGTTCTTCTCTAGTACGGGAAATAAATTCTAGGGCATACAGCTAGGACAGAGCACTTTCCTGGACTTAAATAATGTCATTTCTCCCCCCCTCCTTCCTCCCTCCCCTCCCTCCTTCCTTCCTTCCTCTCCTCCCTCTCTTCCTCTCTCCCTTCCTCTCCTTCTCCTTCTCTTCCTCACTTCCCTCCCACCCAGGTTCTTATCTCTATTTGCTCATATAAAGCCCGCCAGCTGGCAGGACTCTCCGGTCAACAGTTGTTGTGGAAATAAATAATTAACCAACAGCATAGATGTACCGGGACTTCTAGAGACTTTCCAGAATATGGTGGTTTTAAAAGTAAGTGTTACTGGCCGGTAGAGGCAGTTTTAAAACACGCTTACAGCTGGTATTTTCAAGGTAGAACTCTAGTATCTTTTTTCACCCTCTTGGTAAAACTTTAAGTATACAAAAATGCTAAGTAGTACATTTGACATATTTAAAATTTTCACGGGTAACTACTTATTTCTCTAAAGTTCAGTAAAAATATAGTGGGTCAAATGCCATTAGTATTTGTTATTCAATCAGTGAATAGATCTGCTGTTAGACATACTTGGGATACAATTTGATCAATGTTTTGCCTTTGGAAAAGATTTCTTGAGATCTGAAGAAAGGTGGAATAGAGTAAAAATAACTTTAATATTCAGGGATGACTTATTTGGGCTGCCTCGCCTGTTGTCTTTTTTGTTAAAGGGGGCAATTTATTTTCCCTTTTAAGTTAACACCAAGCCAAATATCCCATCAAGAGCAACAATTTTAGGCCTGGTGGTGTAGTTCAGTGTAGAGCACTTGCCCAGCAAACACAAGGCCCTGGGTTGATCCCCGGCACTACATACACATAAAATTTAGGTTATAAGAAAAACATCTCTAATTTTAGGGTGCTTCTTTCCTACTCTTTACCTTTGGAAAACAATAAACTGTTTAAAACAATACTGTGATAACTATCTTGTCTTAAATTTTCAAAGAGAAATGGGAAGTAGAGATTATGAATGACTAACATTATAGTAGGACTAACTGAAATTTCACTTACATCACACAAATAAAAGGTTATTTATTCTGTTTGCAAAAACAATTTTAAAGCAACTGTCTTTCAAAACCTGTTACTACAACTTTTTTATAAGATTGGTCAGTAATATATCCTGAATTTATTACCTATGAGTGTATAAAAATAATTGCTCTGAATTACAGCATAAGGCAGATTTTTAGTGGACTTTGTTCCAAGTAGCACTCTTTATTTCAAGACAGAGTCTTGCTAACATGCTGAGACTAGCCTGAACTTGCCATCTGCCTGCTTCAGCCTCCTGAGTAGCTGATTTGTGCTACGGCAACCAGGTAGCTCTTTGCTTTTGATAAAAGACTTTGTCGAAGGCAGAATGGCAAAGGATTCAGTGTTTATTGTTATCTTACTAGTATCTTGATTGTTAATTATACCTATATTTGGCTAACAGAAAATTATAATACGTATGAATTAAGATCATATTTCATATAAACATCTGGGTGCTAAAATTTAGGATGTTGCCAGATGTGGTTGTATGGACCTGTAATACGAGCACTCAGAAAGCTGAGGCAGGAAACTCTCCAAGAACCTGGGCTACATAGTGAGTTCAGTACCAGCCTAAACTATGTAACTGTGTAGCCAGATTCTGTCTCAAAAAAAATTATCATATAATTTAGGCATTAATTTTATATGAATTAAAAAAATAAAAAAATAAAAAATAATTAAAAATAATTTATATGATTTTTCTGTGCTATCACACATAAGAAAAGGAGCTCCAAAGTGCTTAAAAACAAAGTTAAAGCAAAAACAACAAAAATTAAAAACTTGAGAGAAGCATTTTGAAATAATTGATGTGTTCAACCTACGAAGACACTATGACGAAGAGTTTAGGTTTTCTTTTGCATGTTATCAGTTACGTGGGCAGTAGATACATTTTGTGATTTGGAATAACAAGTGTAGCCAAAGCAACGGCGTGTTCTGAGTTGGAAGTTTCGCTTTTATTCTCTCAGCTGCCTTCCGCCTGACTCAGTGGAGACACGTGCAGCATTGGCACCATGTCGGAGCCGCGAGGCAGGCAGCCCTTGTACATGAATCAAGGTAGATTCGTTTTACTTATTTATTTTTTTACTTTGGATTATTTGAATAAAAGAACAGAAATAATCATGAGGTACATAGATGGTTCGGAGAGACTTTAAAGCCATACACAGATCACTTGTTATTGTAACTGTTTTAAAAACTGTATAATGTTGAGCCAGAGATATTTGTTATGTGTGAACTATTTACTTGATTAATTATAATAGTAGATATGATGACTTCATGGCTTCATTTTAGAATGCTAATATTCCCCCCAATAGATGTAAGTGCAGTGTTGTGTTCAGCAAAGTTTTATTTCTATGGAAAACAATCAGAAAAAATGCTTTTACCAATTAAAATTATTTTATTTCATCTTTTTTAACTGTAAATATACCAGACGTACTCATTTTAAAGTTAAATATTAAACGTACAAATAAAAACCATCCAAAATTTCACATACTAAATGGGTTGCATTTTAAATGATAAAAGATGATTTCTTTACTCTATTGGATCCCATGGAAAGAGTGTAAATCTTTGGAATGCATATTGTTGATTTTATTGTTAACAAGAAAAATAGCCCTGCATTCAGGCAGTAAAATGTTAATAAGGAACATATTTTTGAGAAAAAACATGGAAGTTTTCTGATCTTGTATGGAGAAATCAGGAAAGGTTCTATCCTGATGTCAGATTAATATAGACTGACCTTCACAATGTCCCAACCCAATTTACTACTGACAGAGAGTATTTGCGTCGGTTTTAATTTACATTGTATATTTTTAGACACAAAAATCTAAATAATTTGGAATTTCTTTATTTCCGAAAATAATCTGGGTTATTTTTGGCAAAGTTTTATAAAACATTCTGTTGTATATTTGATTATACTTTGAGCAAAACATTTATTGTTGGTGATGCTGCTTATGACTTGGTCAACTTGGTTGCTAATAAGCTGAAATTAATATATTTTATTTATAAAATAAATGACTCGGGGGCTGGGGATGTGGCTCAGTGGTAGGGCCCTTGCTCAGCACTGGGAAAAAATTTTCAAATTTCTTCCCCAAGTAAATTTTTAAATGCTTCTTTTAAAATTTAAAATATGCTACCTCCAAAAGCATCAAAAAAGAGGGGATAAATAATCTAGTTTTTGAAAACCTTCTTATAATTTATAATCTTCAATGTTAATACAAAATATCAAATAAAAGTAAGTATTCCAAAAGTTTTGTGGAGGTGGAAAATCCATCACTTGGTAGTTCGGTTTAATCATGAGAAAAACCCCTATTAAGCTGATGGCCTTGTGTAAGATTGAAATACATAACTCCCTTTTATAATCTTGAATGTATTAAAATAAAATAAGTATTTTCTTGTGATGTCTTCTTGGCTACTAATGTGATGAAAGGAAACATTTTGGCAAATTTGCTTTATTTTTTCCTCTTTAAAAATATACTCATACATAAAAATTAATTTGCTTATTATAGTCTTTATAATTAGGGGCACTTCGAGGACAGAAAGTTCATGCTGCACATTGTTTTTTGGAAATATTTTTATGCTCAATAGGCACAAAACTGTAGAACTACTCGTAGAAGTATCTGTGTCTGGTAATCTCTCTGCGCATGTTTTCCTCTGTGAAAAAACATATAAATTACTGTTACCATTTTATGGACATCCTTAGTCTTCAAAATGACAAGAGATAAGTGATACATTCAACTCTATTTCACAAAATCCTTATTTTACTGTGAATTTTAAGCTGGTGATCGTATAAATGGTGTTATCTTTTCTTTAGAGAGACCACTCTTGAATGAGTTATACAATTTTATTTTACTAACAATTGCAATATTTGGGGGCAGGTTTTTGACATACTATTTACATGTAAATTATGAAATATTTCATAAAATCAGCATTGTGTATTAAACTAAATTTTCTAAGACAATGAAACAAATTTGCAATAAATGGGACAAATAATTGAAAACCTTGCTCTATAAAGAGCTTATGTGACTCATTAGGAAAACAATACTAAATGTCATAAATAAATGGGCAAGAAGTACATACTTTTTTTACAAGAGGAATTAAAAATGGCTAAGAAACTTGAGGAGAAACAATTTGACTTCAGTAGTATCTGAAACAATACAAATTATACAGTAACGATACTAGCTATTTAATAAATCAGATGAGCAATACCTAAAAGGTAGGTGAGGCTGGTAAGGGTGAAGATAATTTACGTTCTTGCTTGGAGTACAACCAAGTACAGCTCTCTTAGCTCTCTCTCTGTCTCTCTGTCTCTCTCTCTCTCTCTCTCTCTCTCTCTCTCTCTCTCTCTCTGAATCAGGGTCTTTGCACCGAGTCACGCCCCTCTCCCTTTTTTGAGACAAGATCTCACTAAATCTCTGGGTCGCCTAGGCTGTTCTTGAATTTATGATCCCCCTGCCTCAGCCTCTCAGAGTGCTGGGATTACAGGCTTAGGGTGGCATGCCCAGCTAAAAACTAGTACAGCGCTTTTTATTTATTTGGTGCTGGGAATTGAACTCAGGGTCTTACACTCGCTATGCAAGCGCTCTACTACTGAGCTATATCTCCAACCCCTAGTACAGCTCTTAACGATACAAAAGAAGCTTTATCATATTTATAACGCAGTAGTTCTTTTAAAAATATTCTATGCAAAGGAAGTAACATAAAATTCTTACTAAGGTTTTCATCCAGTGATGTTTGGCACAGGCTTATTTGTAACAGGGAAAAAGGGTAAGTTACTTAAATGCTCAAGGATTGTGATTAGGTAAATCCTACTTCACTCTAATGATGAGACAAGGCAGTCCTAAATAATTATTTGTAAGACATTAAAATGAGAACAAATAGTTTAAATAATCTAAATTCCATATTAAAATAAGTTTTATATGTTAGATGAGAAAAATTAGATACAAAATTATATGTACGAAATAATTTCAAATATATTAACATGAAAGAAAAAAGACTGAAAAGACTGTGAAGAACATAGTTGTCCAAAAAAAAAGGTTGTGGGTATTTTTTCTGTTATTTTTTGTTTATTAGTACTCTAATACCAATTAAAAAAAACAAGAAAAAACCTTATTATCTTATTTTTAAATCAAAGGAAAGAACTTAAAGCAGAATTTGTGCTTGTTGTCTCAAAGTTTGTGTAAAAAGTACAACTTTCTTTTGTTGTTGGTGATCTTATGTTACTTGCAACAAACACTAATTCAAGAGAGGCGAATCATTGAGATGTAACTTATATCCAGGGCAGAGTCTTATGTAATTAGTAAAATTTTTCTTAAGAGATTTTCAATTGGGAGAATTCTGATATAATTAAATAAAAAATACGTCAAATATAAAGTAAGATCTCAACTGTATGTAAAATTTTACATGGAAAGAGAAAGTAATAATAGAATGGAATATTTCAAGATGTTGGTGATTTCTGTTTTCTTTCTTAAATGTTTTCACATTTTCTCCAATTTTTCATGATACCTATTTACTTTTATAATCAGAAAAAGGTAAAGATTGGAATTTTTAATAAGCCAGTTTTCTAAAGATTTCTCTTAGGGAAAATTTGTTAATCTTAAAAGATAATAACTTAGGTAATAAATACTATGTGTATTACAATTAGATACTTGAAAAATACTAATTTAAAAATATCAGCTTTTAAATTTTGAATTAAATTTTTACCAGTGGAGATTACTTTTCCCACTTAATCTAAATTAGGTAAGTTTTTCTTGTAGACACGTGTAATTTCATTAGTAATAAATAATTGATGATTAATTGAATTTGGATACCTGGTCTCATTGTTCAGTAGCAGGAAGGCAAATCAAGAAGGCAAACAAATGTGGCAGGCGGTGTAATTTCATGCTTCTTATTAAATCAAAGTTCTAGAATATCATGGACAACTCTTGAAATTAGTTGTGCCTTTCATGTTTGAGTCTTGTTTTGCTGGAAAGCGCACAGATGCAGGTGTCAGTGTTAAGGGGAAAGCGTAGCAGGTGGCTGTTTACAGCCCCTGGTGACACGTGTAGACACTATGGGTGCCAACTCTGGTGTCAAACCAAGTCAAGAAGCAGGTGTGGCAAAGCCCACTTTCCCACAATGCAAGAAGAGGGTGTGACCCACCTGGTAAATAGGTACACAGACCCACCCGATTGGCTATAATGGACTATGCATGTTCTTTACAGAGAACAGAGATTTCTACCCATAAAACCACCCAGGATGACTGGGAAGATGAGGTTTTCGTAGCCTGTCATGTTCAAATGGCTACGAATCATTGGACACCTTATTTTGGAATCAAGCACCCTCCATTAATATACATATGTCCTTCAGAATAAATACCCACTAACTCGGTGGTCATTATAAAGGACTGAAGCACTTGTGCTTTCAAAAAGACAATTCAAAAGATAATTTAAGCGAAAGGAGAAAAGAAAATAATTTAAAATGTAAAATGAAGTTTGTCTTCATTTTAAAAAATCTTTTTCGAATAAAAATGTAAATAGAGTACTATAAAAAGCATAAGCTATTACTCATATAAGACAACCTGAAATTTCTAGGATTAAATCCCTTATTTTTCTTTAGTCACACAGTTTATAGATGAATAAATGTATTTTATAGCCACATATATTCATACTAAATACATATTCACATAAAATCAGGCCAGCTAATCACAAACCATATTTTCCTATCTCAGAAACATGCAGTAAGGTAAAAAATACTCAAGTTACCCAAATCGACTTTTTTTTCTTTTAAGAGAAATACCTGTGTTGCTTTTGAAAATCACATGGTTTCTGATTGTGAGGAAGCAAGAATTTAAGAGTTTGTAAATATCTAATAGGGAAAAGACACGTCCATTGTTACATAATTTTTTTCTCAGTATTAGTACCATCTTATTTTCTTTACCAAAAAAAAAAAGCCTGCATCAATTTAAAAATCCCATCCACAACCCCTTCTCCTCCTCGCGACCTTCCCCAACCAAAAAAACAACAACCAATTTTGTTCATGATATTTCCCTGGAGGTCTTAATCGGTTTAGTCTGTAGGATTTCCTTCTTGGTGACATTATCAGAAGAAATTAGCCTGTATCATTACCTCTGGTCAATGAGGTTTGACGGGCTGTCCTGCATCTGAGGGAAGCTTGCAGGCAGTTCCCTGAGACAGGAAGGTGTCGTCTAGACGTGGCCCTTTGAAGTTTCTTTGGCTTCCATCTTCCGCTCACTGAGACTTCATCTGGGGCGGGGGCGGTGGTCCTCAGCCTGAAGCACTCAGCGCCAGGAGATGATCTCGGTTATTACGGACATTTACTGTACGGCTCTGTGCCGGAGGAGAAGTCAGGCGGGCGATGGGATTCGCCTGGAATTCATCCAGTGTCAGCCTTGGGTGGCCCTTACTCAGACAGTGGCTTCCCGCCGGAGAGAAGACAGGGAGAAGCTGGGATGAGGACCCCGGACTTGGAAGGTCCACGTCGAGGGAGTTTACCTCAGTCATGCAACAGCACCCTTTCTTTTGTCTGAGGAACAGAGGATTCACTGGGGATTCATATTGTAAAATGGGCCTTGGTCAACAGTGACAGAAAAGAGCGGCGTTCCAGCCATTTTTAAAAACAGTTTTCAAGGCTTGTACTTTAAAAAAAAAAAAATTCATTCTTTTTACATTACCCCCCATACGACAACATAGTTAAATTCTTGTGACACTACTATCAAAAGAAGGAAGATTTGTTCCTTTGCATAAAATGCTCATCTCCCTTCAGTGGGTGTAGTAGAGTGAGGCTGCTAGAATGATATTTCTGTCTTTAGTGGCGTTCTTGCCCTGTTCACTATGAGGGCCTGAAAGAACAATAACCTCCATAAACCCGGAAACGCCTTCAGACTCTTACCCAGGAAGAACCAACACATTTCCTGAAGTCAGTCTCACAGTCAAACAATACTCTGTTGAGGGGCAGGGAAAGGAGGCTGAAAGAGGCTTGTACAGGAATTCTCAGGGTTTTTTTTTTTCCTCTTATTAATAAAAGGATAAACTTTAGTGTTTCATGTCACTCTTTAGTGTTTCATTGCGTGCCTCCCCTTGTAATGTCAGGAACTACCCTAGATATGTTTTCTGGCTGTAGGAAAAGGGTTTATTCACTCTGGATTCACCTCTGCCCTGTGTGGTTGGAGTGTTAGGGAAACGTGGAAATCAGTTTGACAAAAGCTTTTGTAAGTGGGGCTTACCTTCCCTCTGCCAAAGCCTTCATTCCTATGGGGAAACTGACTACCAGGGTAGACCTTTTGGGAGGCCCTGGGAATGCACTTGTATTTCTCAAGGACTGTTCTAGCTCTGTTACTATCGTAATGGAATCAATCCCTAAGATTTAGGAGGCTAATACTTTGGATTGACTTATATCAAAGGGAGTGAAGATGAGAGAGAGGGCACAGCACAAGCGCTGCTAGGCCAGAGAGAGTTTTAGGAATGACACTTCCTGGTCTTTTGAGTTGCTCCACAGTTTAAAAAGGCATTTTACCTATGTATCATCTCACACTGATTTTGGTCCTGCAAGTAATCCTTCTTAAACAGCCATCATCAGATAGCTATTACCACATTTTCATTTCTCAAGGTATGGAAATTGAGGATTATGCTTAGCAATGTGCTTACATTTTCATAGTTAGTAAGGGGTAAAAGAGTAAATATAGGCCATATGATGACAAAATCTTACCACTACCCATAAATGTGATGGAGCTACCTGGATTAGAAGGGATCCGATTGCTTGAGATTTGTCAAAGCCTAAACCTGTGTTAAGTATCTTTAAGCCTGAGAATTAATTGAATGCACAAAGCGCAGGGCAAATATACATTGTTTTAAGCACCCACAAATTGATTTATAGCTCTTTGACATTCTTTTACACAGCATTTTACAGATGTCTCACTTCAATTAAGAGATACTATACATTTTCTACTTGTATATACAACCATTCACTAGATCATAAACATTCACCCAAAGTTATACCCCATTTGCTTAAGAGGTGGCTTTCCAATTACTTTTCAAAACAAGTTATGTAGAATATGGGTTTAAGATTTTACAAATTTGGTATTTACAGTGAAAACTGAGGAAAGTAGGTCTCTAAGACTTCTAGGAAGTGAAAATTCACATTTTGGATATTGGGAAAAGTTACTGGAATAAATTTCTCTGTGATTCAAATGAGTAGAATAGCTTTTGTTGTGGATGCAATCATAAAACAGAGTTTCTGTTTCTATTTATTTCTAATTTCTTAGCTCCTCAACAAATTATTGCATATATGCACTTAAAAAGTCATGTGTAAACCTAATGATAAGTTTTAAAAATGGAGGTTTATCATCTTTTGATAGCTATCATATGCTAATACCATACAGTCACCAATACTTAAAACTAAAAGTAACATGACTATTTTTTAAAACAAGAAATGGTCAAACATTTTTGGAGTGAGATTGAGTGTATTTTTTGTTGTTGTTGTTGTTGAGGAGTCTGATTTCTAATATTTCAATAAAATTAAGCATAATTTTATAATAAATTTTAAAATTAGAAACAAACTGATGGGGACATAATTTTCAAACAATTTATCATGATATAAATTTTAGTAACCTTCTTTCCAGTCACCATTATAATTATTCCTAGCCCTCTGCAACTTATTTCCTAACTTCTGATTTTGCAATTTAATAGGACTTTTCATTTTCATTACTGCTTTATCATCTAGCAGAGCCTGAGGATTTACATACACACACACACACACACACACACCCACACACACGGCCCCTCCAGTGATTTCATTGGGCCTCAAAGTGTTCCGAGCCTGAAGGAAATACTCTGTGTAAACTCACAGCTTCATCTGGGAGTGATTTGTCATTTACCATGTTGTGGGCTTACGGCCAGGTCAGCTTTTGCCGAGAAGGCAGACAGGGGAATAAAATTATTATCAAGAATAGACTTGGAAATTTACTCAATGAAGCAAACTGAGACAAATGCAAACAAAATCTAGGGCATAATGGACTCCTAAAAAATAACTGAAAGAGGGCAAAAAAAGAAGAGAACTTAATCCATCTAGTTTAAATTTGCTCCCCTGATTCTCTACCCCCTGGCCCTTGACATATCAGGTATTAGTCTTTAAATCTATTTAATTAATTGAACAACTAGGAATACATTTCCTCTAACATTTTAGTGGAACTGATTTTATGACCTGGAAATCCACTCATGTAGTTATTCTCTTACCACTGTTTTAAAGTGTAATTTCTAACAGGTTTATCTCTTGATCTTATTATTCCTTAGATTTATTCAATAAAATTCATACTCCTGTAGTGTAAAGAATTTTAAATTAAGAAAAAAACTTTATTTAAATCTACTAAGAAATTTTTATGTACCGAGAATTTCAAGTGTCCTCGAAGGTCAGATATATTTAAGAGTCCCACAAGTTTAAAAGATTCCAAGTAAAGATGCAGAGATAGTGTACATAAAAATCCCTGGAATATGCAACTCAAAAGTACTTGAAAATAAGGTTAAAAAGTCTTGATACTTGAAAAAAACCCTTTAGGATCTCACCAGTCCTTGTCAATTCTTTCCATACCTTTAAAGTAGTTACTATAACCACTAATATTTATTGAGTATAGGAAGATAGGATTTATATGCTCATTCAATAAATTTTCATTGAACTTCCCCTTTGTCTTATGGTAGCTGGTAAAATGGATAGTATTGATGAGGACCAAAGGAGAAGAGATAGAAAACACTTCATAACTTGTTTGTGTTATAAGTTATCTAAAATGCGGAGAACTTCTAAAGATGATGTGAAAAAAAGAAACCCTTTTGAATATCTGATTGACATATATACCTAAAATGGTCATATGGGTCAAATTATTTATTTTTCGAGAGAATAATTTATTTAAATCTAAGTAAAAAGGTGCTGTGTAGTGAAGTGGGAAAATTGTGGCTTTGACATCAGACAGACCTGGCCTGGAATCCCAGCTTCATCACTACAACCTGGATGACCTCAGGGGTGTCATTTAAACAGCTCTTTCATATATAAACTGGGGAAGGAGTTTGCAATAATAGTATCTTCCTGATAGAATTCTTATTGATAATATAATTATAGTCCCTAGAATGATAAGCTGTACATCTAGGAAGGTAATAGATGCCACTGTTGTTATTAAAACATGATTTCTAATGACCACTTTAAGCTTTTAATTCTTGATGTTTCCTGAATGAAAGAGTATAAACTCACACTTCATTTCTGAGGTGAAGTTCTTCCAGGATTGATTCTTGATGATACTGTGTTGACTTCAGCTATCTTGCGATAGGTTTGTATGCTATTTGAGGTCAAACAGACTTGAGGCTGGGTGTTGGTGGACTCAATACCATGACGGCTTTCTGGGTTATTAGCCTCTTGAAGCCAAACATATAGCTTAGGAATGCTGATTCTGGGCATAAAAAAGGCAAAGGTGTTAATCGCTTACTATTAAGAAAGGAGAAGAAAACAAAGCCACACAGGGCTTCCGTGGTCCTGAGGACTGGTGCCGTTACAGCAGCTGCTCCAAACGGTGGGGCCAGCACCTACTGTGTGGCAAGGCCTCCTGTCATGGCGCCACTAGTCCTGTTACTTACGATAGAAAAGTAGTAGCCGAATTTTGTTATTATGTTTATAATTGTTGCATCAACAAAATATTTCTCAAAGCTATTTGTAGTTATCTTTTATGACTTATCACAGATCTAATTATTGAATTTTTATGTTTGTTAAAGTCAAAGATTTGTCTTGTATTGTTCTGCGTCCCACGTTGTGCCTAGCATGGGATCTTGTACATGATACATTTCTTAACACAATTTAATTGATTTTTTTTTAATTTTTTTTTTTAATTTTTAATTTTTTTTTTAATTTAATTGATTTTTAAAATGCATCTTTTCCCCAATGAGAGGTCTTATGGAATGATAGGCTTTATTGCCGAAAGGCTATTAAGGACAGGGAGATTCAACCAGATCCCAGCAATTTTATTTCAGCCACACCAATTTGGGAACTTGACATGTAGATGCAACCATCTTAGACTCTTCAGATCCAGTAAGGCTGTAAGGTGACATCAAATACACTCATGAACCCAGTTAATACCACATGAAGCAGAAAGAAGCTGCCCACCGGAACCTTATCCATATTATATAACTGTTAGCAAATAAATGGCTGTATTGTTTTAAGCATTAAGTTTGGAGATCGCTTCTTAGGTGACAGTAGTTAACTGTTTTAGTATGTATAAAAATAGATGTGATACCATCACTTGGACATAAATCGACATTTTGGAGTGATTCCTATTGTTTGGAGATTTATTAATTTGCAATTTATTAGACATTCTACCAAGAATACTCCCTCATGTAATCAATATTAAAAGATGCATAGATTCCTTAAGGAAAACTGATGAATAAAAAAATAAAATCGACAAAACAAAAATATCATAAAGTAGATTTTAAAATGTGAGCCATATATGTTTCTCTTTATATTAAAGGTAGCATAAATATATGTGGAGTTTGGGCTGTGCTGCGTATTAGTTATCTACTGTCATGAAACAAATCATACTAAAACTTAGTGGCTTAGCACAACAATAGGTATTGTGTCTCTTAGTTTCACTAGGACAATAATTTAAGAGTGGCTTAACTTGGGGGTTCCAGTTTGGGCTCTGGCACAAGGTTATCAAAATAGCATTTCATGACTTTACAAGGACAGTCATGTTCACAGGCAAGGGATTGGAAGGTTAGTCTTGCTAGGTAACCCTAACCCTAAGAAAAATGTCTATGTTTAAAAATAAGAAATAGTGAAGAACAGGTTAGTAATATGTGATGAAAATAAACTGGATTTTAGTACATCAATGATACATTAAGAAAAATGTTCCACCTTTGATGTAAAAAAATTCTGTATTGAAGATTAATTTATATAGAAAACAGCCTGAAAACAACTTGAAAACGTGAGGAAAAGTTTTACATTTATATTAATGCAGTAGTATGAATCTATACCAAGTGAAGTTAAGATATTTTCTGATGGAGGAAAATAGTTTATAAACTAGTCAATCTGGAAGATGCAAGTATTACCAAAAATATTATTTTTCTTATTAACTGCTTTCTTGATTTATCCACTGAACTCAAACGTATTTATGAAATCCTAGTATTTTAAAACTGAAAGATAAGGGCTGGGTATTTAGCTCAGTGGTTAGAGTGCTTGCCTAGCAAGCACAAGGTCCTGAGTTTGATCCCCCGTACCAAAACAAAACAAAACAAAGCTAAACTAAACTGAAACAAAACCTAGAAGATACTTTGGCACTTAGTGAGAGGGCCTTCCACCCAGTATGATAATTATTTGTGGTTTTCATGATAAGTTAAATGTTGTCTAAGTTTTTCTTGTGTGATCCGTTGTGTGATTCTAGTATCTAATTTTTTTAAATGCGGAGTCGAAATGTAACAATTTATGATCCATACATTTCTGCCTTGAGAATAGCAAATAGTCTATTCTTGCTTCTACATAATAGTCCTTCAAATAGCTGCCTCCATTTTGCCATCACTATGTCATACAAAAAGGCATAGGTTGTCCACACGTAGTACTCACTGTCTACTTCTTTGTGACTTCATTGTGTCTTATTGTCCTAATATAAAAGGAGTCTGAAAATATGACTAGGAAATGTAGGTATATCTCGATTTGATGGAATTTGAATATTTCACTGAGCTGTAACTTCCAGGAGAACAGGGTCTTTACATTTTTACTCAGGATTGTATTCTTAGTACCTACCAAGATGCCTAGCACCTAATAAAAACTTGTTATATGAATAAATGCATGAATGTGGTCCAACTTAGTGGACATATCATTCTGCTAGAGCCTAGAGCTTTTCTTTCTTAAATTTTCAAGGTTACACTATCAGTGGAAAGCGATACTTTGTATTTTTTAAAGTTGACCCTAACATTTCAAAACATTTTGTGAGCAATTAGTGAACCATTCACTGGGTAATGTCTGCCTTTTATTGGACTAGCATTATCTTAATGCCCTTGGACATTTTTTTAAAAAGCATGAAAAGGACAAGCATATTACATCCAGTGAAAAGGAGAAAGAATAGTTCTGTGAATTGAATAAAGACCCCATAACACGGACAGTCTCCTAATTCTTATAAAGTTATCCATAGGACTTAATAATTCCTTTAAAGAAAAACAATGAAAGGAAAAGGCAAAAGTCCACCTTTCCTTCCATGCGGGGATCATTGGATTCGAATCTGCTTCAGAATAAAGACTCCTTATTGGGTCATCGGTACAGTGTCTGGGCTTTCTTACAGCTGTTTGTTGTAAGTAGAGATTTAGCCATATTTTATTAAGCTCATAGCAACTGACAGAATCAATGTCAAAGGTAAGAGATTTACTTTACATTGAAGCTATTCACTAATTATCTGGGATGATCTTAGTTGTCATGTCAACCCTAAGTGGAGTCTCCTTACTTGCTCTAGTCATTCAATTGTTGCTATTAAACCTGCCAAACTATTGGAATTAGAAAGTCCTAACTCGATTATTTGACTGCAATCCAATTAACCAGGGTATAACCAGTATGTTGGAGCAAGATAAGGGGCCCCTAAAACGTGGAAATAGGATTAATTTCTCAATGGAAGGCAAGTGAAAATCATATTTTAGATAAGATTAACCACCTACAGAAAAGTAATATGTGCATAGAGTTTTCTATAGCTCATGTAAAATACCCTCTCAAACTCAATTTGCTCAAATTCCTTGCTTGAAAACTACTTTCCAGTTAGTCAGCCTCCCCAAAACTTTGCTCTGTAGATGTCCTGAATAACATATAGATTTATGTCTGCGGTACTGGGAAAAACAGTCTTCGTTGTAAGCAAATACATTGCTTCATGAATCAGCCTTTTATGGGTTTAGTGAGTCTAAATTGGTCTTCAAGAGCCTATTCAATTTGTCATGTACTGAAAATAATAACTAATATCTGCGGCATAAAGATGCAGGTATTACAATCTTAGCCTCTAAAAATCTGTCTAAACAACTAACACATCTCCTTATATCGTACTCCTAATCTCTTGCTTAAATTTATTCTAAGCATTTCAGAGCATTATAGTGTATAGTTAGCACTCTATCAGGCAGATATCACCTTCCACATTATTTGATAAAATTCTAATTTGGGCACATGATTTTGG
>PVJO010027576.1:0-19436 GCA_004026905.1 Hystrix cristata
CGTATCTACTTATGCAATGAATATACGCAATTATACCATGTTTATATGTTTGGAAACCACATTTGGTACCTTAGGGCACCAAAAGAGAAAAACGACAATAGGCATTTCCTGCAGAAGGAGGGCAGGCCAGCTGACTGCCACACGCTTTCTCCTTCACCAGGCAAGAAGGGTGATGAAGAAAACCTCTTCGAGATCATCACGGCTGATGAAGTTCATTACTTTTTGCAAGCGGCCACCCCTAAGGAGCGTACCGAGTGGATCAAAGCCATCCAGGTGGCCTCGCGGACCGGGAAGTGAGGACAAACCTGCAGGTCCTCATCTCTCTTCCGGGAAGCCCGTGGATAAGCTCAGGCCAGGACCTGTCCATTTCTGGGGCAGTTCATCCAGAGGGTCGCGGGGTGGGAAGTTTTGCCTGCACGTAGCTAACCACGTGCCGCACGATGTTCACGTGTGCTCCCTTGCTCCCTGCAGCCTTCCTGCCCTCTTTGTGTCCCCAAACTCTATAACAAGTTGCGTGGTCCATGTAGGGTGTCCTTCCGGCCTTGGACCCTCTTCTGGAAAATGAAGGAGGTGTCCTTCCTAGCCAAACACCTGAGCACCATGACCTTAATACCTACGCAAGTGAAAGTGTCCCTTATCACCCTGCTGGTGTCCTCCTTTGTCTAAGTCTTGGCCTTCAGCTGTCCTTAGATGTGCTACACCCTGAGGCACCTCCTGCCGGAAGCTGGTGCCATTCTACAGCAGCAGGAGCCCTGGGTATAAGCCTCTTCTGTTCTGTGCAGCCACCTTGTGCTTGTTATTGGCCACGGGCTCATAGAAGGAAATGGAGGGCACCGTCCTCCTCATTTGCTACCCTGCACAGACACTGAGAACAGCGGCGGTTTTTAGCTTTAAGCCTTCTATTGCTTCTTACTTCTGAGAGAATGATCCCAGGGAGCCAGGAGAGGCTGAGAGTTCTTTCCAGGCCCCGAAGCTGCCCAGAACCAGTGTATTCTACTCCCACTTGATGCCGATCTCTAAGGGGTCTCCCTTTGTTCCTTTCTGGAGCATTTTTCTACTATTTGTTATAATTAGGAGGCAGGTTCCAAATCTGAGAATTTCTTTTGAGGCTTGCAGGAAAGAAGAGTTACCTAGTTTCTCTGCATGAGTGAGAGGTGTGGGCAGCTTCCTGGCTGACGTGTCCCCCAGCTGCAGAGTAGAGAGCTGGCCCACAGGCTGGTTGGTTAAATGATTGGTTTGTAAATACCACAACTGAAAGAACACAAATCTCCAGAGCTTGAGGCAGTGAGTGTCAACGCTGTGCAGTGCCCTCAACACTCCAGGTCCTGTGGTTGTGCCTGAGTTTAAAGCATAAACAGCAGCAGCTCCCACACAGCTCCCGGGCTTCCTGGCCTCAGAACTAAGAGTGATCTGACCTAGATCAAAATGGAAACACACAATTTTTCACCCTGGCCATGAACTAGTGGTCTTTTACAAAACTGAGAATGATAGTACCTGTGGAATCAAGTATGTGCACGCAGGTACATTTTTCCATCTCTGGATTTTAATTTTATGGCCCCATTAAGGAAAGGCAAGTAGAAATTTTTCCCCGATTTCACTAGTTCCTCTCTTGCCCTCCCTTATTTCCCTTGTGCCACCCCCAATGTTGTCCCTAATCCCAGCCTATTTCGTCAGTGGCCTAAATGTAAAGGACTATCTTTTTCTCTGATTTTTGAGCACATTGGTTTTAGAGAACATGCACAATATTTTTTCTATATTCAATGTAAAATATTTATTAATATGGAGTGAACCTTGTGTTTCGAAATAAATATGACTTAGTTCAATGTCTCCTTAGTGTGATGACTGCTTTGCCTGTCACTCTCCTTTTCTACAACTTCTCATTTGCTGAGTAATAATAACACTGTCTTTCATCTTTCAAATCATTTCAGTGACTTATGATTTTTAAAAATAAAGTCAATCTATTCTGGTAAATAATAAAACACTAAAATTAAAGATAAGGCATAAAGAACGGGATAGTATATGGACAATGTATTGATTTTTAATATACATCACTTGAATTACAGTGTTCAGGCAAGAGAAAACATGTATCTGGGATGCAGAAACCATTTACGTTATGGGAAGAAGTTTCCTAGTAGAGGGCTTCTAAGGGTAGCTGACTAGAATGTGTGCAGTTCAACTCCACAGCACTCTAGGTGACTGATGCACCCGGAACTTGCATTACAGAGCTGTACATTTGTACACACTGACCAAGCATTCAAACATCAGGCTGGGTGTGATGGTGACGCTTGTAATCTTAGCACTGAGAGGCCGAGGCAGGAGGATTACAAATTCCAGTCAAACCTGGGCAATTTAGCAACTTTGTGAAACTCTGTCTCAAAATAAAAAATAAAAAAGGGCTGGAGATGTAGCTCAGTGTGAGGGCCCTGGTTTCAATTCTTGGTCTCTCTCTCTGTCTCTGTCTCTGTCACCCCCCCCCACACACACACTATCATCAAGGCTTCTTAATGTGTAATTAATTCTTCCTGGTAGGAAGAAAGTGTCCCTTGAGAAGGTGGATCTTTACAGAAGAAATATCGATGTCATGTGTGAACCTCTTTGGCTTAGAAATCAAGTACAGACCCAGTTAGCCACAGTCACGGTTTACCCACGTGGGTCTGAGTCCCAGTATGCAGACACCATCCTCAGTGAGGCGGATGATTCAGCGCCAGTTGAAGAGCATCTGAAGCTAGAAAGAGAAGGTGATCAGCTTTTATTTAGGATCCCAGTTTAGAGTGGGAAGAAAACAGATTGTCTCATAATGAACGGTAGAGGAATGAAGAAAGTGTATATAAATGAGGTAAATATCTTCTTGCATTATGTTACTGACAATAACTCAAAAAATAAACCATTCCTTCTGAAAAATCTAAGACCCTTTGGGGGAAAATAGAAGGAGGGATGTAAAGTGAGAATTTTACACATATGTGTAAAATACAGTTGTGATTTAAGGAGAGACGTTAAGTTTCTGTTGTAGACACACAGAGACACATACACATATACAGTGGCTAATGTTCTACCACAGAGAATAGCTTCTGAAAGTAGAACAAGGAACTTGCTCAGATTGAGAAAAACAGCTTCTCAGTGCTTGCTGGTAGACATTGTAAAAAGTCAGCCAGAGCATCGAAATCATTTCCTTTGGATTTTGTGTGAAGCCTGGTGTAGACAGTCCTCAATAGTTCGGGGAAAAAGAAAATCATGGAAGTAATTTTTAATTATTTCAGATTTTATCTTGTGTTCTACTCTGAATAGTTTCAAACCGTGTAGGGTCTAACAGGAGAAATTGTACAGAAAAGAATAGTAGAATGAGAAAGTTATGAAAAGTTTCTAACTTGTGTCAAAAAATAAGGCACAAACTAAACCCTTGGTAGTTTTGGCCCAGTTTCAGGGCAAGGGGAAGATATAATTTAGATGTCACTAGAGGAGAGGAAAGAGGATGGGAGGAGGCAGATTTTTTGATACCACACTGGTTACTTAATTTTAACTGTGGTACATTTCAAGGGAAGATGCACACAGATGTTTGTGGGGGAGTCCTGTGTTACACTCAGAAATGCAGTAATCTTGGAGTCTGGGTCCTGGAACCAGGTTCAAATCCTTGGTGTGTGACTTACTGCTTTTGCAACATCTCTAAATATCAGCTTCTGTGTTAGTTGGCTTTCCCTCTTTGTAACAAACACCTGAGATAATCAACTTATACAGAGAGAGGGTTTATTCTGGATCACCGTTTTAGAGATTTCATTGCCTGGCTGACTGACCTCACTGCTTTTGGGCCTATGGTGAAGCATCGCATGGTGGTGGGGAGCATATGACAGAGGTAAGCTGTTTACCTTATGACTAGAATTAGAAAAAGAAGAGGAAGTGGCCAGATCCCATTATTATCGCCTTCAGGGGTCCACCCTCAATGACAGATGACCTTCTGCTAGATGTCACTTTCCAGTACAGCCACACTGGGGACCAAGCCATTACCACATGGGCCTTTTGGGGACATCCCAGGTCCAAACTGTAGCAGCTTCTTTGTTTCTAAAATGAAAATAATAATGTTGATAATGTTGTTGTTAAGAATAAGTGAAGTCATACCTAGAAGTCACCTGGCATGTGTGGCCACTCAACAAATTCTTTCTTTTCTTCTGATCCCAGAATGCAGAAGAGATATAAGGTAATCCAGACTTTCTGGCTGTCAGTGGTTTTCAGCTTTTGCTCTGTGTCAGAATTGCCTGGGAATTCTTTCATTGAACATATGCCTGAGCAAATATACCCCTGAAGTCAAGTTCTGATTCTTTAAGTGTGTAGCTGGGGAGGGGTTGGGGAGTTAGCTCAGTGGTAGAGCACTTGCCTAGCAAGCGCAGGGTCCTGAGTTCTACCCCCAGCACCAACTCTTCCCACCCACCAAAACAAAGAAAAGTGTGTAGTTGGGCCTACACATTTGTCCTAATTTTCTTCCTGCTCCTTCTCTTTCTCCCTTTCCTCCTAGGTGGGTAATTTATTTTATCAACATTAAAATTAAAACTACCAATAAATTGCTTGACTCTCCACTGGTTACAGTTTAGATATCAATGCAATAGTCTAGCACAGGAAGCCCTTAACAAAATAGTTCTAACTACCTTTCTGAAAGAATTTCTCCTTTGCCCACCTTCCACTCCAGCTGTATTGGTCCCTCACTTGTCCCAGGGAGGTAGGTCACGTGTCTGTAGGCTGACTCATCAGCTCCATAGCCTTGGAATCTAACTCCTGGTGCTCTAGCTTTTCCATCCTCAGTTATACTCCTAGTTCTATGATGTACTCTCTGCTTCTGAATTTCTCTACCATCTATTTACACAATGCATTTAGCAACAGTCATATAATGTGCTGGCTCGCATCATTTACCCTGTTTTCTGTTCTAGGGTTGTGTCTTTGGGATCAGAAAAGTGCCCATGGTTTATAACTTTATCAATTCTTCCAACACTTAGTTCAAGTGCTTGTGCATAGTAGGTACACTATATAGCTACTGGAATAAAATAATTACATGAAATCATAAGAAGGTCCATAAGTATAAATACTGACTTGAGCTTGGGGCAATCAATACATCCACAATGGCAAACACATTCTGTCTTCTACCTCCACTCTAAACTTTGTGAATAGGAATTCAGTTCAAGCTTATAACAACCCTAGCATCTCTGGCTAGTGTGGGTCCTTGCTTTTAGTAATGATGGTAATCAAAACTAAAGCACAAATTCACCAGGAAAAAAAGTCTTAATTGGCAAGTTATTTGGAAGATAGAAAAGGACCCCACCTTAGGTAGCTGGAGGGGCACACTGTGATACAGGGCTTCAGAATGGTCCCTCCGTGGAGGTGGGACGCCAACGTTTAAGGATTAGCTGGTGGGCTGAAGCTGGTTGATTACTACATCAGTCCTTGTGCCACACTTCTGGAGTTCTTATTACTGAGGGATGGTTCCATTTCCTGGAAAAAATTGTCCCTGTTTGTGGTAGTCTCCGTCACGTGGGGCTCTACCTTTCCTGGAATCCAGGTGAGCACAGGTTTAGAACAACAGCCATAAGCTTCTGAGAGTAACTGAATGTCCCTCTCTGTAAACCTCTTATTGTGGGCTCCTCAGTCTTGAGGGCGATAGATGAGATCCTGTAATTTAGGGTTAACCAACTCTGTCTGGCCAGCTCTGAGACAGACACTCCCTAAATGACCAACTTTCTCGTATGCAGGGCAGAGAAGAGATTTAACCCAAGATTTAGAGTTACAGAGGATACAAAATGAAAGTCAAACTTTGTTCTGCTTTGAGTTACCTACCGGACATCTGTAAGCCCAAGTGAAGAATCATAGTTCATAGCAAAAATAGCTTTTAAATCCCTGAATGTCCCGGAAGAAGACACAAATGAAGCTCTTAGTAAGCAGTAAGAGCCCAGCATTCTGCTTGTTTCCTGCCCCTTCAAGGCCCTGACTACGTTATGACTATCTCACCAGGTGGTTTGTATCATATTAGTTCCCTTATAGAGATGAGGTATTTGTGGCACAGCGAGGAGAACCGACTCGAAGTTCAGAGTCACAACACATAGTGAGGAAGTGTCAGAGTCAGTCTGGACAAGTCTGGCTGGCCCCAGGTTAATGCTTTTACCCTCCTCATTAAAATGTCCTTTCATATAACAGAGCTGATAGAGCGGACTCTCTGTGCCAGAAACTGAGCTGTACAACATGCAAATTTCTTACTTAATTTGAACAGTAGTCATGTGAGGCAGTTGCATCCTCGTTTGCAAATGAAGAAAACAAAGTTGACTTGCCCAAGATCCTTGGGCCAGTAGTGGAAGGAAACTCAATGCCAGGTCAGCCTGGCTTCAGAATCCACGCACTTAGGCACTCTGCTCTGTCATGGGTGTACTTGGTTCTTGCCACCATTTGGTTATCTAACTTGTTGCAACGGGAGCCTTTCTTGCAGTGACCACCACGTGTGTCCTATCAGCTGCAGCAACACTTCCTGTTAGGCTGCAGCCGGTCATGATACGGGACCTCAGGCTTTTCTCTGCTTAAAGGGCAACCTCTCCAGCCAGATACAGCTAAGGAAGTAGCTCTGCCCTGCTGATACTGGTTTTGAGGCTTCTGGGGATTTTATTCTCTAACATCATGTTGCAAAAACATTTCCTGGGTTGATTAGCATTGTGATATATGTATATGTATGTATGTATATATACATATATATACACAATGTTTGTGTACTTGTGTATTGTGTTAGCTTTCTATTACCGTGACAAAATACATGACAAAATCAACACAGAGGTAGAAAAGGCGTATATAGGCTCAAAATGAGTTTCAGTCTATAGTCAGATGGCTCCACTGTTTTAGGTCTGTGGCAAGGCAGAAACATGATGGGCAGAAAGGTGTGGCAAGGAAAACTGCCAACCTCTTGACAGTCAAGAAGGGCAGGGAAAGAGGGAAGGACCAGGGTCCTGATGTGCCCTTTGAAGGTAAGGTCTATGTGACTCACTTCTTCCAACTGAATCCCATCATCACGGGCAGAGTGAAGGGGAACTTAAGGTCAGAAAATTTTCATTTAGAGACAAGCCACCTCTCCAAACTTCCTCAGGTTCCTTCTTCCCCTCCTCTCCTCAGCCCAGATGAGCAGACAGAATATGCAGCTGTTGGTGCCAGGAGGTCAAAATCCAATTCCCTTTTGTTTTCGTAGGGAAGAGAGGGAGCAGAAAAGGACCTGGCAGGATGAAACAGCTTTGGGTTGTCTATTGTCTCATTGTATTCCCTTCCCCCTCTTTTCCTTACTATGGAAGGACTTCGCACACCTGGACAAAATGAGATGGTGATCTGTGGCAGGATGAGGCCCTCCATCTCCTCGGAGCTAGCTTTGACTAAAGCCCTTTTTTCCTTTCACCAAAATTAAATGGCTTTGATTTGTTTGGTGTGAGCTTCTGCCCTGAGCAGCTGATAGCACCACTTGTGAAGTTCTCAACACCTCTCAATAGTACTACCAGCTGTGGACCGAGGATTTGACAGATGAGCCTTTGGGGGATATTTCAGATCCAAATTACAACATGTATGTACTTAAAACTTTTAAGCCAGGCGTGGTGGCACACGTCTGTAATCCCGGCACTTGGAGGCTGAGGCAGGAGGACCTCTACAAGTTTGAAGACAGCCTGGGCTACATGGTGAGTTCAAGGCCAGGCTGACTCATATAGCAAGACTTGGTCTCAAAAAACAAAAAAATAGAATAAAAAAGCCCACAAAATTTTCTAATTCTAATCTTCTAATTCTACTGATAATAAGCTCAGAGCACATTCACAGGAAAAACCTGCTGCATGATCAAAAGACCAAGAACATAGTCAAAGAAAAGAAGTTATCAGATATATGGATGGCAAGTAAATGCCTGAAAAGATGCTCAATATCATCAGTCATTAGGGAAATACAAATTAAAACTATAACTAGCTGTTAGGGAAACAGAAATTAAAATTATAAGATATCATGGTATACTTATTGGAATGTCCCAAATTGTAAAGACTAACTGTGGCCAAGTGTTGACAGGGGCATGGAGGAACTGAAACTCTAATGTGCTGCTGGTGGAAAAGTAAAATGGTACAACTACTTTGCACAACAGCTTGCTGCTTATTTTAAAAAGTCGTTAAACACACATCACCTACTCCACTCCTAGCTATGGATCCAAGAGAAATGAAAGCATATGTCCATACAAAACTTGTGCACGAATGTTTATCACACCCTAATTTGCAGTCGTCAAAAACAGATAGTGACCCAAATATTAGACAAAAGGTCAGCAAAGAAGCAAATTGTGTATGTTCATATAGGAATGCTACTAAGCAAGAGAAAGAAGTAAGCTATGGGTATGTGCAACATATACAAATCTCAAAATAAGTATGCTGAGTGAGGAAAAGGCCAGATATAAAAAAGTACATATGGTATAATCCTGCTGATGTAAGATTCTAGACTCTTACATCTACTACAGTGACAGCAGACCAGCAGCTCTCTGGCGATGGGGAGGGCAGAGAAGAGTGGATAAAGGAAAGAGGACATTTTTGAGAGGGATAGATCTGTCCATTTGCCTGGCTTGTGTTAGTGATTTCATGTCAAAACTTGCCAAATTGTACATTTTAAAAACATGCAGTTTAATGCACGTCAGTTTCTCTTTCTTCTTTGGCAGCTTTGTACCTGGGGCTTGGCTGATGGAAGTGCCCTCAGCACGAGTAGCCGCTGTGTCTTTCTTGGCTGTTCTCCACTTCTCGCCGGCTGGCACAGGTGAAGTCACCCAGGTTAAAGCACTAGCTCTCATCTCCAGGGAGGTGAACAGCATCTGAGAGTAAAGTCTACACACACAAGGATGCTTTGGGAATGCAGTGTTCCAGCCGAGACTTCTCAGCCTCTGCATGTTAAGCAGACACCTTCCTAATGTGAAGTCTTTAGCTTGACAGTCTTCCTAAAGCTGTAGGGCCAAGCTCCTGACTTCACAAGAATTGTATGAAGTGGCTGGAGTTGTATGCTTCCAAATTCCTCACTCTCACATCTCTCCTATTGGCCTTCTTTGTTGTGACTTGGCTTTTTAAAATTGGAATATAGAAATAAGTTCCTGTTATTTTAGAGTTCTGATCAGTTCAGTTTTGTTTAGTCAGAAGTTTTGTATAATTGGAGAGGTTCACTCTACTGAATAGCAGGACAGAGGAAGTAGAATTTTTGATGTGTGCAAATCTATGAAGCTGCATAAAGTTCCTGAGAAAGGCCAAAAATAATGCAAGCGTAAGAGTTGGCTGGTGAGTTCACATTATGATGAAAGCAATGTTTGCTTCATGTTTAGACAAGGGAGTCTCCAGTCCCTGCAACAAAGGACTTCAGACAGAACTCCCCAAAGGTGAATAATTTTAAATGGTTCTGGATTTTTTTCTACTCATAAAATGGAAAGGAATTCACAATACATAATCAGTAAACAGGCCAAACGTCTCTGAGTATTGTATATGTACCTGTAATGTATACTGTTACCGACCTTGTACTGGTGATGTGAGGATTAAGTAAGATGATGTAAGGAAAATGACTGACACTAGCATGGATGTTTAATATATAATAGTTTAATGAGATGCTAAAATGAGATTCTTTTTTGTCTCTGATTAAGCTCCCAAAAGGACTAGAATCAAGTACTAGGTGGCAAGTACTCCCACATCAAAGCAATATGGGATCTGCAAAGATGTAGCCCAAAGCCATTCTTCTACTCTTTGCTCTTCTCTCTCTCTCTCTTTTTTTTTTTTTTTGCAAGATCTATGAGGGACAAGCAGGAAATTAGGGGGAAATTCTCAGTGCTTTCTGTTTTATGCCATTGCAGTTCAGGGTTGTTTGTGACTGCATCTAGTACCTTAGTTATCCAGATTCATTCAGCTTGGAGGAGGGAAGGCAACAGAAGGGAACATGCTATCCTGGTCTTTGAAATCTTCACGAATGTCTATTTTTTTCTCCATTAGATGCCTTATCTCTGTGACCAACAACCAGAAATGTAATAATCTTTTAGGATTTTCCTTCTCCTCCTTATTGAGCCCTAGTTTAGTGGTAATTCAGGAGAATGGCATAACCAATGTCATTGTGTGAATATTTCCTTTACTGTCACTGTCCCAACACATAAGAAAGATAACTTCTGGTTGTCTTATATGTGGCCTACAAGCAAGGCAACCTAAGATCAGAAGACTCATGCCTCAGTTTGTCATTTGCTTCCTGTCATACTGAGTGACCTGGTTGAGTAGATAGCACATTCTTTCTACTGTGGTTCCCTTCCATTGTCTGGTTGGCTTTTCAATGTTGTCAGGTGCTGGTATCCCTACAACAGATGTTACCTTCAACTTAGGACACTCTGAACCAAGATTTTTCTGTCTTAATATTAGATTTGAATTTGTTCATGTTCCTTTGAGGGCTTTCTCTTGATTTTTAATCCTACGGTGTTTTAATGGGAAACAAATTACATTTGAAGATAATGAGGGATGGAAGAGTATGACTTTTCACCTCGCTGTTTCAGGAATCTGGCATAGTCATTTCAACAACTTTCTGACTCTATTTGAAGAAAGTCTTTGGTCCACAGCTATAAACAAGATTGGCTGGGTTGGAGTTTCTGATTTTATTTAAGGCTTGGCAATAGGCAGTTTTAGTCGATTCTCCATTCATCCACCAGCTGTGTGATTCTCCTGCTTTTGGGGCCTTTCCAAGATGTATGGCGTTATGGTTTCACAGGCTCATTCTGACCACAATGCGGAGGCTGTTTGGAACTAGACATCCCTGAGAGAAAAACAGCGTCATTCCTGTTGTGATTCAAGTGAGAGATGACAGGGTTTCAATCACAGTAGTGAAAGTGGATAGGAGTTAAACACAAAGGACAGCTCCATGAATATTTAGAGAGGGTCTCTCACACGTCAGCAATCATGGCAAGACGGGAGATAACTGAGCATTACTCTCTGCCCTCAAGGACATCGCCTCCTCGGGGAGAAGATAGCTCCTAAGTTGAAGATTTCAACACTTTGTGATTGCAGAGTGCTGTTCAGAAAAGGTCCTAGGATTGGTGACATTGGAGCAAAAAGTCCTGAAGAATGAATAGGACTTCCCAGGCAAAGACAGTGAGAGTCAGATTTGAAAGTCACTTAGGAGGAAGAATGATGAAGAAAGACAGTAAAATGATTTCTAGTTTATGACTTAGGGACCTGGAAGAGGGTCATTTATTGATGAGTACAAGCAATATAAAAACAACCAACTAGTTAATGGAATGAATGATGTATTTGGATAGGGAAACACTGAATTTAAAGTTCAGTTTGGAATCTAGGAGTGAATCCCCACGTGAGTTAGAGACCCATGGGACCCGAGCAAAGGACAAAGGTCAACATGGCATGTTGGATTCAGAAATCATGAACATGTCTGTGGATTTTGGAAGTGATAAGAATGGATGAGAATGCCCTGTGTAACAGGAAGAGCCATGTAGACACTGACTCACACATTCAGTATTGAGAGTTCACTATATGTTGATTGAAAAAATGTGAGATCAACTTGGTATAGTGTAAACTAGAGTGTAGGTTCTTCTACAACACACCCGATTATTCAGGAAAAAAGACAAATAGGTGAAAACTAGATGAGATAGGAAAAAAAGAGAGCACTTATTAAGGATGAGAGAGGCTTTTTGGAGTTGAAAACATAGTTGGATTTCATCTACACTTGAAAAAACATTTTTTTTGGTCAATGAGAAAAATAACTTCTGTTGATTGTACACATAGCTGTTAATATTGTGAAAATTTGCAGGAATTTTTCATATTTATTAATGTAATCATTGAATTCTATCTCTTGTCTAATTGTTCTGTTCTACATATAACAGTCTTAGAAAATTATGCTTCGAAAGAAATCTATACTAATCCATCCATCTCCTGAGTTAGGTGTTACACAGGGGTAGAAAACTCAAGACCTGACTATGTGCTCTGGGGTTTTGTGTATTCTTATATTCTCTCCACCCCTCCCTTCATGTGTGTTTGCCCATGAAATTCTTGTCTTTGTCAAATGAGTCAGCAAAGTTGCAAATGTCCCCTTATTTGGCTGTATTTATGTGTTCCAGTGTCTTACTGAAACAAAGATGTCAGGGATGCTGTTCCGCAGCCCTTGGTCTCTGAGCATATGAAGGTGTACGAGCCAGCTAATTGCTCATCTTTTCTGCTAATCTGGATGTCTGCATGTGGCTACAGATCGTACATGCTTGATCGTACTTCGCGTACTTTCTTTTACAAGTCTTGAGGGTTTTTTAAAAGCTGAAACTGCTAACATCAAGGAAAGATCTTTAAAATGAAGCAAAAACTTAAAATAAGATGTGTGTATAAAATTAGAGAGTTAACATAGACAAGGTTTAAAATGAATGAAAATTTAAATAGGCGTTCACATCACACGAATTCTCTATTAATAGGCAAACAAAAGCTTATACAGCATATATTTTTCAACTCATCAAAGTAAAATCAAAAACTTCAGAAAGTTGTCCCTGGAGGATATTTAGAAAATAGGAAAAAGGGAACAAAAATATTTGAAGACAACAGTCGTAGGCAACCATTTACATCTTCTTAGATAAAAGGGGAGGTTCTAAAAATATGTTCTTTTATCAAGACTGGAGTTTTTACCCTTCTCAGCAGCTCAATAATCATGCTATATCTGGTTATAATGAAAATAGTCTGGTTAGTTGTTTTCTCATTAATTTTATTCTTCTAATTGATTGTTATTCAAAATGTGCAGTAATGAACCTCTATCTGGCAGGTACAATTTTAGTTGCTGATCTTGTTTATAGTCTTGCTAAACACATAAATTATAATGTGGTGATAGTTATTGCACTAAAAAGTGAGATAATAAGAATAAACACTCAAGTATTGAGGATCAGTGGTTAGAGGTGCTCTTTTAGTTAGCGTAGTCAGGGAAGTCCTCTCAAATAAGATGACACTGGAGCAGAGACTGAGAGGAAGGGAGGGACCCATGTCGACATTTGGAAAAAAAGCATTCCAGATGGAGAGACAGCAAGTGCACAGGGCTGGAGGGAGGAGGATGCTTGAGGAACATCCAGAAGATAAGTACAGCAAAAGCAAAGTTGGAGTGGGAAACGGGGGAGAAAAATGGCCTGATGGTGAAGAGGAGAGTGGTGGCGGCGTGGCGTGACAATGGGCCATCAGAGCCAGTGGTCCCTATCATCACAGTATTTGACTTATTGGCATCATTTTATATAATTAGTCCCTCGCACCTCCTTAAAGTATTTTACTTTACTTCCTAGTTTTCTCTTTACCTCACTTCTCAGTCTCCTTTGCTAGTTTCATCTATGGATGATGGAATGACGTGGAGCTCTGTTCTGAGTTGCAAATGTAATGTACTCTTTAACGTAAACTGATGAAAATGATTAAGTTCCTCTAAGAGTGGGTGTTACTGATGAATTTATTACAAAATTTAAACTCTGAGACAGACCATTTTACAAGGATGTAGCATATACAAGTGCTATCAGTGTCACTATGTAACTTGGGTTGGACTTGAACTCACTATGTAGCTCAGGCTGGCATTGAACTAGCCATCTTCCTCCCTCAGCCTCTTGAATGCTGGGATTACAGACATGCACCACCATGTCCAATTATAGAAGCTTATTACAGAGTCACCAGCAATACTTTGTCCTTAAAATTAAAAAGTGGAAAACATAAGGATGAATCACTATGAACTAAATGTGGTCCCATTGCTTAAGTCTCAGTTCTATGCTCTGCTTAATAAATTGACTGCACAATGTGGTAGCAGCAATTGAATGAATTAGTTCTGCAAAATGCAAAAGAGTTTTTCTAAATGCAAATTTTTTAGCAATACAATTTGTTTTATGCTATTTAAAAATTTCCTGAGTTAGATAACTGGCAAGATCGAATCAAAGACCTGATCTGGTTGACATTTTAATTTATCGAGCTTTAAATATACTCTCCTGCATGGGCATTCATAGATGGTTACATAAACATGTTATATAACCTACTTATTCCTAGTGAAATTGTGTCTTGAGTGTCAACTGGCAAATAGTGTGCTGACCCACTTTGCTACACTGAAATCGGATTCCAAAAAGAGAAATGATGGTGTGAAGTATAACTGCAAAGCTAAGGATTAAACTTCAGAAAGTTTTCTGACTTACAACTTTGTGAAAATGAGCTCAGGCAATTCTTTTTAACCATCTACCAATATTGATTGTGTGGAAAAATTGCTATGAATGGAAGTTACTGAAATGTAATTCCACAAGATCATAAACAAAGAAATAAGATTGCTTTGGAAGAGCAGAATTTTTTTTTAAATTTCATTTTATTTTAATGGTACATTTCAGATGTACAGAGTGATAACATTCATCATAGGGGATCTGTACCTGTACGTGACATATCTTGTTGCTTCTTTTTTTCCCATTCCCCTCCCCTCACCCCCTCCTCCCTCCCTATTTACAAAATCTTTGTTTTCATTTTTTCCTTCCATTTCTTATTTCTTCTTGTCCTCTGTTCCATTCTCCCTCCCTTGTTCCCTTTCCCATTTAGACATTTTTGGAAGAGCAGAATTTTGTAAGTATCTTAAGAGTTGTTTGGCCTAGATATAAAAACCATTGTGTAAAGATTATATCCATATTTGGAAGTACCTATGTTTGTGATCAGGTGCTTCCTTTAAAAATAAAGACAAATCTTTCCACATAAAGGATGTAAGACTAAAATCTGTCGCAAACTGTAATAAGAAATACAAGTCTTGACAGTTACATTTTAGTGAGAAAGAAAAAGTGTGAAGTTTTAGTTCCAAATTAAAAGAAGTAACAAGTCAAAAAAGGAAAATGTAATTTAACAGAGGAGTGTTATCGTGCCTTTCTAAGTACATGACCGTCTCCTTTAGCCTAGGAGAGATTGGGGTCTGTTACAGAAAGACTGTGAGAGAGAAAGGTCATAGCACATTATAGCCTGTTCTCTGACACTGAGAGCAAGACAATAGGCTTAAAGCCAGTCAGTGGTGACAAATAAAGAGTTTGCTCTTTTTTATGCCAGAAGACTCAGCACACAGAGCCAATGTAAAGAAGGTATTTCTCCTTCTGGGATGGCTATGTGGTGGGACTTAAGCACAGAGAGGAGTGGCGGGGATGGAAACCTATCATTCAAGTACTGATGGTTTGGAGAGGTCAGGGAAAAAGAATCAGGAAGGCCAAAAAATGTGTTATGATTGTGTATCTTTGACTCTCACGTGGAAAGTGGAAGGAGCTACATAGACAGAAGGGAGTGTGGCTTTCCCTGCTCCAGTCTGAGATTCCAAAAGAGATTCCTGTCTAGAGGTTCCATGCCAATGTGGTGAACCAGCACGGCCAGGAAGAGAGCTGGGTGTGAACCAGAAAAGAGTAATTCTAATTTAGACTCCAGGGGTTTAGAGGGGAGGCCTAGTGGGAAGTCGTCCAGTCGCTGTGGACATGGCCTCCAAATTGGACTGTGGAATGCCAGTCTCTTTCTCTTTCTCTCTTTGCTTCCCAGCCTCTATGAGTTGAGCAACTTGATCCGTCATAAATTTCCTGCCATGATGTACCTCTGCACCAGAGGCCCAGAAGCAACAGGGTCAACTGATGGATGGATTGGAAACTATAAAACTGTAGGCCAGAATAACCTTTTCTCTCTTTAAGCTGACTTATCTCAGATATTTGTTGTAGTAAATAAAGTTGACTAACTTTCAGCCTGATTAACAGGAGAGCCTTCTCTAATCCCGTTAATGAGCCACAGAAAAGAAGGCATGTATGTGTTAGATGTAAGTTAGCAGTAGATGCCAGCAGAAAGCCGAGGGACAGATCAAGCAACTGTGCTTCAATAGACATAGGGCCAGATACTCTGCTGCTGGGGATACAATGGTCAAAGAATAGATATCACATGACTTTTGAAAGAAAATCACGTGACTCTTTTGGCTTCTGGGTAATATTATGAATGGCAGTTGCATAGAAACCAGCAGGAATACAACAACGTGAGTATTTTTCTTTAAAGTCTGATATTTGGGTTGGAGGTATAGCTCAGTGGTAGAGCATTTGCCTGATTCAATTCCCAGCATCAAAATAAATAGGAAACTAAAATAAGGCTTTTAAAAAGCTGATATTTAATAATATTCTGTTACTGGATTTGTCTGAAGATTGAAGTGGATTGAACATTAAATATTTTTTTCCTATGCTGAAACCCAGAGGTTGTGGTCTTAGGAGGAACACTTCATAACTTACATCAGCTAGATAAAGGAGCAACATGTTTTTTATGCACATTTAAATTGTATAAGAAAACCTATCACAGTATTCACGATAACTATCATATTTTTCGATTTGAATTACATTTCAATTAGTAAAATAAAATTTCCAACATTACACATATGTGTATAGGATTATATGCTTACGACACAATTAAGTAAAAATAAGACAAATTTGGTTATGCCTTTCATCAGATGATTTTTCTTATATCTACTCCATTTCATTCCTGCTACATTGCTGCCTTGGTCCCTTGAAGCATTTGGGGTTTGTACATTTATTTGAAAAATCAAACGACCCTTTAGGCATTCCTAGACACTGAAGGGAATACAAAGGGAGTAGAATATAGGAAATTCATACACTAAACTCACATGCTAAAAGGAATTTTTTTTTAGTAATTTCATGAAAAACGGACAGAGAGCCAATTAAAAAAAATACACAGTGGTAGGTTTGTAAAGAATGGGTTTGTCTTATTCTGTAGGGGTTTGGGGGGAGGTTAAACACATTTTTTTTTTCACAGAAGTAAGCCTCAGTGTTACTTTAAGGGCGCTGCACTGCCTTTTCCTTCTCTTTGCCTCTGATCTCTGCCCTTCTTGCCTCCATCCCTTCCTCCCTTAAATAGAGGAGTAAGACAAGCATAATGTCATCCCATGATACTTAGATATTGTGACATATTATTGTGGTCAATTTGAGTGGGAACGCCCAGTTGAGCTGAGTTGGTGTGGTTCTGGGTGTACAAGATCCACCTGAAGATTATTGGTGACACAGCATAAAGGAGAACAGGAGCAGAAGATGAGAGACAGCTGTTTCCCAGGAGAAGCTTTGTTGTGATTGGTTTCCCTGAAGTGAACTTGGCTGTTCTCATCGAAGAAGGAGCTCTGGGGCCTTGTTGTTTGCTTCTGGGGAGCACTCATCTTCATCTCCACTGTGAGCATCATATCCTGTTCCATTATGAATTTCTTCAGCCTTTTAGTGCAGACACAGGTGTACATGGGACGGTGCTGTGGGCTCCCAGCCCTTGATTGGATCTTTCAGGTCTCCAGTGCATAGGTAGATATTCTGTACTCTTCCTGCATTTGGCTTGTGTGTGTGTGCGAATGTTGTAATGTGTAGATGTCCTATACTAAATCTGCTCTTTTGCAAACCACTGACTCTAGAAAATTAACTAATACAGACATTGAGGAAAGAGAAAAAAAGAAAACAAGACAGACATAAAGAGAAATTATGGCAGAATTTGGAATGTCCCCCCTTTGAAGGAAACAGGGCATTGAAATGAGGAACAATGGAGGGTCTGGTGGGGAATTTGCTTTGGATATAGCAGACAAGGAAAGTCTTACTGAGGAAATATTTAAGTTGAGACTAGAGTGTAGGTCATCAACTTGACTAGATTTTCTCAGGACTTTCTGGATTTTAAAATGAAAAATTCTGCACCCCTAACATCCTCTTAGCTCCAGGCAAACCAGAAAGGCT
The DNA here is from genome assembly GCA_004026905.1 of Hystrix cristata. Taxonomy (NCBI): domain Eukaryota; kingdom Metazoa; phylum Chordata; class Mammalia; order Rodentia; family Hystricidae; genus Hystrix; species Hystrix cristata. Next base: position 17,738 of record PVJO010027576.1, read on the forward strand.
GGTCACCTTATTTAAAAGATCAGAAAGAGGCAGCATTGCTCAGAGTAGGGGAGTGAGCACTCCAAGAATGAATGGCAAGGACAAAGGTTGCAAAGTAGGAGCGCTTGGCATGGTCCAGGAACTTGAGGGTCAGTGTGAGGGAGGAGATTCAAGGGCAAGGGGAGGTGGAAGACACAGGCAGGGACCAGGTCACACAACGGAGGCTGCAAATAATAGGAACTGAGCTAAGAATGATATAAAATTAAAGTAATAGATTTGATTAAAAATACAAAATAAGACTAAAAAAGACACAAGTTAGGAAACACATGTTAAGGTTAAAAATTAGGGCTAAATAAAAAAGGTAAAAAAGGAAAATATATACCCCACAAAGTCAAGAATAAACAAGGTGAAAAGTAGAAACTCTAGACTTCTCCCAAATTTAGAAGGGTAAAATCATGACAAAGATAAAGTAAGCGAAAGGATAAACATTGAGAATAAAAATAGAGAGGTGCAAAAGACTAAATGAGGAAGTACATAAAATCCAAATTTTGAACCTTGCTAAAATTTACCTCTAAACCCCCAAGCATTTATAGAGTGAAGTTTCCATTATTTAAAAAGAAAGCTGTCAAGCTACATGGGTTACTAAGAGAAACGTCTGGACTGACAATATCGACTCTTAGGCGTTGGGGCCCCCAGTGGAGCTTCTAAGAGCAGAGGTGGCCTAAATCGCCAGGCTCTGAGATCTCTCACGTGTCTCACGAATGCCAGCAGCAGTCCTCTGGCCAGCAGCAGGTCGTCAGCCTGGAGCCTCACCACTAACCGGAATTGAAAATGTTTCTAACGCCCTATCTGTGTTCCTATTTGTTACTGAACAAAACAGGTCCAATATAGAAATTATCAGAGGAACAATGGTCTTGGGGGTGAAAGTAGTGTTAATGCTTTCTGCAACTTTAGCGACAAAAGAGATACACTACTTGCTGAGACTGGCAAGGAGGATAGCAGTCGCTTAGTCTTCTGAAACAGTTTTTCCTTTCTTCCTTGTGAGATAGTCCTTTAGCTAAGACAAGATGAAAAACCAAAAACATAAAAAAATCCTAAACGACAAACAGAAACTATCTTCCTGTGACTTTGAATAGCTAAAACATCTTTAATTCTCTAATTCAACACTTAAAGACAGTGGAGTACTGGCATAAGCATAGACATAGATCAATGAGATAGAACTGAGAGTCCAGAAATGAACCCAAAGTGAAGTCAAATGCACAGTATCAGTTAATTAACTGCTGTGGACAAAGACAGCCAGCCTGTTCCATGGTGAAAGGATAGTTGCGTGTGTGTATGTGTGTGTGTGTGTGTGTGTGTGTGTCTGTGTGTGTCTGTGTGTGTTTTCCTCCAACAAATGGTCCTGGGACGACTGAGACCCATATGCAAAACAACAAAGTTCCTTATCTTACACCCTATACAAAAATTAACTCAAATGAAATGTGAGGTGACTACAGAGAACAATACTATGTATTTTTAAAAAGCTAGAAGAACCTTGAAAGTTTTTAACCAGAAAGAAATGATGTTTGAGGAGATAAAAAAGTTTAATTTGAAGCATTGCACAGTATAGACATACACTGAAACATCATGCTATCCCTTTAATATGTATAATTTTTCTTTTTATGTACTAGCTAAAATTAAATTTAATTAAAAAAAATGTGATCAGTAGTGGCTAAAGTGG
>PVJO010027577.1:0-19440 GCA_004026905.1 Hystrix cristata
TGGAGGAGACAAGGCTCTCAGCAAGTAGTAAAGTACTCAGTACGCTCAGTGCAAGCACCATGGGAGCCAGGTGGCAATGAGGTGGCCGGGGAAGCAGTCCCACGCCCCAAAGTGGGTGATGCTGAGCTGAGATGTAAAGGAAGCTTCAGGCTGAACTGGGGGAGCCCAGGGGTCCAGGCTTCCGTGAGAGCACTCTGTGCATTGGCAATGCCTATCTTTCCCCCAACGGCCCGGAGGACAGCACAGGGGTCTGGTGGCAACTCCTGGAGTGGAGTCTACAGAGAGATGCAGAAATCCTTGAATGCTAAGGAGCTGGAACTTGCTTCTGGACCTGCTGGGGGCTGATGAAAGCTGTTAAGCGAACTGTCGGATGAACAAATTTGCCATGTGGAAAGATCACACAAGCAGCGGGAGAGGATGGGAGGGCATGGCCGGGATGGAGATGGGCAAGAAGCCTTGCAATATGCCCATGAGAGATGAGAAGGGCAGCGGCATGCGAGAGAGAGGAAGAAATGGACATGAGAGGCATTTGTGGGGCAGCATGCACAGGGCTCGGCGAGCTCACGCCAGCCCAATCGGCAGCCCCTCTCTGGGTCACGGGAGATAATGGATGCGATGCGTTTGGAGAGCTGCAGAGCACCTTGCCCCGGCATGGTGGCCGGTTTCAGCTGGATCACAAAGCAACAGCACGGTGTGTCTCCTCCTCCCCGGCTCATCACCGCTGCTTCCTTCTGCCTGTAAGCAAGGGAGAGAAGGGAGGTGAAAAACAGAGACATTAAGTGCCAGAGCTTATGTTAATACAGCATTAAGGTTGAAAATGTAATCTCCTAGGAGTCAGGAAATTCCGAACAAGGGGTTTCCATGGCAACCCAGCCACACTGCTCCTCTGTCCATTTGGGCCCTGTTTTCCTTGTTAAATATGATCCCGTCATATATTATATTTTATCGAGCTAAGTGTGTTAGCCGCAGCATGTCGAGCTCCAACCCTCAGCACACAGATCTGCAGGAAATGAGTGTGTGAGAGTGTGCGTGTGTGTGTGTGTGTGTGTGTGGTGGGGGCGGGGGGCTCTGGAAAGCCTGATGTGACACAGCCACATCTCTGGTCCTTGGATCTAATACGCGGGGTGTAATCCTGTTAGGAGAAGCCCCCGTGAAGCTCAGTGAGCATGGGGGCTGCAACCTTTCTGCTCAGAAGGGTTGTTCAGGGTGCCCACTCCTGCCCCTGGAGGGGATGAGCCATCACCACCACCCCGGGCTCCCTCCAGGATGAAGTTCCGGGGCGTGGGTTGGAATTACCTGGTCCAGTGGCTTTTAGCGCGCGCCAGCCAATTGGAGATCAACTGTCACAGTTCATTAGTGTCGTGGGGCGCACAGGCCCAGCAAACAGATGCAGAAAGGAAACTTGATGCTCCTCCAGGCACCATGGACAAAAAGGCTTCCTTAGTGGCTGCAGGGATGTTCGGAAGGAGAAGGGAGAAGTGGACCGGGTTGGGGGGGTCGGCTAAGTAGTGGAATGTGTGACGGAGCAACATCTGCAGGGTAATGCGGTGGAAAGAGCGCGGAATGTCAGAATCAGGCTGCCAGGGCTGGGCTATCTCCCAGCCATGTGGTCTTCAGCAAGCCCCTTAATTTCCCTTTGTCTTAGTTTTTTCATCTGCAAAATTGGGATAAAATTACCATTAACCTCACACAGGCTCGTTGGAGGATTAAATGGGATAATTGATGCAAAAGCTCACAGTAAACTTCTAAATCCCAATACGAATGTCACTCTTCCAAGGAGCTCTAGGAGACCATGCTGGATTCTAGACTTATGCAATGGGCTCTGAATATTTTGTGGTTGGTTTGGGAATTTTCCATTAGGTTCTGGAATTTGTGGATGTGTCTAGAATAGGGGTGGGCAAACTTTTTCTATAGAGACTCAGTAAATATTTGGAGCTTTAAAACCCATACTGTGAGTACTGGACTTTGCCAGAGATGGAACATAAATGAATGGGCGTGGCTAAGTGCCAATAAAACTTTATTTACAAAAACAGGAAGTGGGCTGGATTAGGTCTGTAGGCTGTAGTTTGCAAACCCCTAGTCTTCAATTTTCTGTGCGGGGAACCGTGCCCTTTTTAATGAATGCTGCTTTTCTGCTCAGAGTTCAGTTCTCCCTCCTCCTTTCCCACCTCCCACCCACCCACACACACACAGAGCCTCTTTCTTCCTCTGGCCGACCTAACCTTGCAGGACCAGCTAGAGTTGCCTCCTCCAGGATTGAATTGCAATTGTCTCTGCGCTCTTGTCTGTTTCTCTCATGGACTGTGAGGTCCTTGGGGCAGCTGGATCCATCAGCTCGGCTCCCTGGCCCTTAGACAGTGTTCTGTTGATGTGAGCAAAAAGGATATTAAAAACACACACACACACACACACACACACACACACACACACACCATTCAGGGGACATGAGTTGTCATTCTCACAGAAGGTCTAGGAGCTGGGACAGCTACAAGTCTTAGGTCTGACCTCTATCCTCTGGCTGTGAGCTGCTCTCTCAGGGCTCTTAGAATAACTGGAAGGTATCACCTTGGTAGATGCAGGCTAACTAGGTACCCACATTGCCAGCCTGGGGCCAGCCTGCTCCCTGTATGGGTGTGGGAGTGGCAGGTCAGATAGCAGGAGCAGACATGGAAGATTCCAACTCAGTGGGAAGGTGACACTCCAGGTACCTCTCCCTCCCTGCAAGGTTTCACTCTGGGTAATAGCAACCAATGCAGCAGCTTCTACAGGCTGCCCTCAGTCAGGGGGCCTCTGTCTCCACCAGTCTGGGAATGTGGAAGCTTCTAGAAGCAGCAGCCTTCAGCTCTCACATTTGTGAGCTTTCTGCATCCTCCCCCTCCTGAGCAGAGCAGACGGGCAGAGCGGAGTTGTGTAACTCACCTCTGAGTCAGCCTCTCCAGCTGCCCCGGCACGGCGTCTGCTTTCTGCCTGACAGAACGGAGCTTCCTTGGGACCCAGACAGGCGACACTTGTTCTAAGTCAGGGCCACGCTGATGAGCAATTCTTCCCCCAATCCTCCAGCTAGGAAGATGTCACTTCTGGTTACAGTGATGGGGGAATTGGTGCCGTGCTGGACGTGAGACCTCAGGTGTGCAAAGTGTGCACGTGTGCATCCCTGTGATGGTGTGCGTGTGTGGTCACACAGGCTTGCGTGTAGCTAGTGCTGTTATCGTATGCCTGTGTTTGGGGGCTCAGTGTGCACACAGGCATATGATTTTGTGCCCGTGCGAGGCCATGTTGCTCCCGCCTGTGCGGCATGCCTTCAGATGTCTGCTGCATAGGCTTGTGCCTTTGTTTGGGTCTATGCGTGGCTTTAATTTAGGACTCCACTTCTGCTTCCACCCTCCAGCCTCAGCAGATGAATATTTTATTACCTTGCTCTTGCCCTGGTGTTAGGCAGTTTTCCTGTGAAGAACCAGAGCACAGCAAACCAGCAGGCAGAGACGAGGGCTCCCATGACGGAGCCCAGGAAAGCAAATCACCCCCAACAAGTCCCAGGAGGACTCGCAGATGCTGCGGTTAGTGTCATCAAGAACCGATGAGTCAGCCCCCACTCCCACCCTGCCAACAGTGTCATCTCGGAGCACACAGCTGGCACACCCATGACACAGGAGGCTGCAGGATCTCCCTGATGCCCCTCCTGAAGGCGGATCATCGCTGTCTAATTATTTCCCCACTTCTGGCTCCTCCCTTCCTGCAAGAAGCTACATCCAGAGAGGAAACACTGTCGAACCACGGACAGCAATGGAACACTGACTTCTCCACCGATGCAGGGAGTGTGGGCGAGGCAGTCAGGTTGAGGAAGAAGTCAGGAATGCAGCACCAAGGGGCTGTGAACGACATACCCAGCCATGGCCCTACCGGCACCCAACATACGAGGGACCTGGCCATGCATTACATCAAGCTACAATGGCCAGAAGCTGAGCCTGAGACAAGGATTTGGTGTAAGCAGTTTATCAAAGAGCTGACCCTAGTCTGGAAGTACTGTGGGTACACGGGTAGCAAGACAATGAGCAAGGACAACAAATAAAGGATGGTTTCATGCATAGGTCACCTCCATGGTTCACCCTGTGATGGGGTAAGGACAAACCTCACACTGTGCCACCATGGAATTGGGGTGTGTGCCCACCAACGTCAACCTTGTGGGTGGAGGTTTGGCTGAATGGCAAGGAAATTTCAGGCTTAAAGTGACCTGTCGAGAAGGCTAGGCCTGTGAGCCGTGCCCCAGCCCCGAGGGAGCCAAGGGTCCTGTCCCATGTCCCCTGAGCTGTGATCAGCCAGGTGCTGGGACCCCACTCCAGTTGTTCTCCTGTCTTCGCTGGGACCTCCGATGGTGGCAAAAGCTCTCTGAGTTGCCTGGTATTCCCTCTCCTATCCTCAGGAAGGTGGCCCAGCAGCAGGAAGTCTGAGCCAGGAGGTGGTGGCTGTGACCAGCTGGGGCAGGAGCTGCTGAGCCAGCATTGGCTGCGACTCCACCCTGGAAACGCTTTGGCCCGAAACTGCCCAAAAGAAGACAAGGATGGCTGTACCTGTGGCCCTAGCGCTCTAGAGCCCAACACGCCCGGCCCCTCACTCCAGAGACATCACTGGGGCTGACTGTGTGACCACGAATTCAGAGCAGCAGGAAGTAAAACTCCCCGACCAAGATCATTATGATGGTAGACAGCACCACAGAACACAGCCAAGCCCCCAGGGTCTCCCGACCGTGACTCCCGCTAACTTGTTCTGTGTGTGTCCCATACAACCCCTACATGAACCTGCTCTGAGCCCCACTCACTCTGGAACAGGAACCAGAGTCTCAGTTCAGACCCTTGCCGAATTTCCGCTTCACATCAGGCCCCACGCTGATTATCTCACCAAGTCCCCACAGTGGCACAGTGAGCCACACTCTGCGTTTCACAGAGAAAGGAAGAATGAGAAGTTCCACTGCATGGAGGGGCAGTAGGGTCTGTTTGGCCTGGGGCTGGTGGGGTGAATCTTCACAGCCCTGCAGTCTGTTCCCATGGGTCTGTGAGCTCCTTGGGGACTGGGGGCAGCTTGGCCCCTCGGCTCTTTAGAAGCTGGCATCAGTCCACCACAGTGGCCATGCGGTGGTGGCTCCTGTGACTGCTGTGTGTCTCCCCAGGAGTTACTAAGTGGCATGTACCTCGGCAGCCATCTGAAGGGCCTGGGCCAAGGAAGTTTTCTCACCTAAGAGAAACCAGGAAATATTTAAGATTGTATGTTGGAAGAACAAAATAAAATCTAGATAGTAAGAAACAGGGAGCTAGGTCTTTTGTAAAAGAGAAGAGGACCGAGAGATGGAGGGAGGGGAAGGGGGCATAGAGAGAAGCATGACATGCCATGTACAGGTAACAACTGCCAACAATGTAATTGGCCTGCACTGTGAACATGCATTAGTAAAAATAAAAATTTAAAAAAACTCACTCTCGCAGAATCCTGCTGTGTTCCTGGGTAGGTGGCTCAGTGTCTCTGGGGCTCTGAGTCCTCCCGTGGCGACCCGTGAATGCCATAAAGATGAAATCAAGAGGGGGAGATCAGGCACCCAGCAGCCGCAACCCTGCCCTGCAGGAAGCTCATGGTAAATAAGGTGACTGTTGAGCTCAGGCCTTGCGCTCTGGGAGGACGGGAATGAAGATTACTTGTGCCCAGGGGAACACCATGTGGACTCCTGCTGGACTGGTCTGGGTCTGGTGGCATTTATAAGGACTCTCCTCGCTCACAGCGCTCACAGGCCTGTGGGCCCTTGACCAGAGAAGCCAGGACACAGGCTCACGGCAAGCACACGCTCACAGCCGGGACACAGGGCTGCGTGCTCTGCTCTTTGAAATCCCGGCAGCTCCTTCCTCTTCTTTGTTGTTCACTGGCCTCTCTCTCTGGTCCAACACCTGCTGTCAAAGGCCGTGAGGACAGAGTCCTCAGCCTTTGTTGAACCAGAGCACAGAGTGGACAAGTAGGCTGGATGTGTCGGGGTGTGAGGACAGCAGGCCAGCTCTGCCACCAGCCGTGGCTGTGTCTGGTGCCCTGGCCTCTCTCCCTGGCTGTCCTCAGCTCTTGACCCACCTTCCAGGTACCACCATGGGGGTCCCGTGCCCCTCGGCTGGCCTCTTCCTCACCGGCCCTCCAGTTTATAAGATTTCAGAGTCGGGCTGTTTTCCCATCACCTCCCTCTGCATAGGACCCTCCTGCCTGGCTCTGTTTGGGGCTCTCGGGAGACTGTCCACCAGCAAGCCACCAGAAATCTCCTTTTTGTGCAAAGCCCCATCCAAGTCAGAAGCCATCAGTGCCTGGTCATAGTGTGCTCTTCCTGCTCTTCCTCCCAGGCCCAATGCCTCCTGCCCTGCACCAAGTCTGAACGGCAGGGGACCACCAAGGCCCAGGCCCCCAGCCACCCATTCCTCCTGCAGCCAGGGACTGACATGCCAAGCTTGGCACTGACAGCCGGCGCCATGGAAGCAGACAACTAGCTGGGGAATGAAAACCTCCATTCAGGATGGTATCAAATCCCTGGCTCCTGACAGAGAGACAGGTTTGCCTGGGGCCTGCGACATCGCGTTGAAGGGAAAGCCGATACCGGGAGGAGCCTGGTTAATGCGAACTCTGTTGGCTTCACCTGGCCACCCCAACACAGTGGCAGCTTGTGCCTCTGAAATCCTAGCTGCTCCTGGCGGGGAGCTGCAGGGATGGATGGTGGGGGAGACGTTCGGCTGAGTGTGCCAGGCATGAGTCCTGCCAAATCCCCACTCAGTCACAGCAAGGACAGGGCAGGGTAGTCCAGGGACAGCGACCACACCCAGCCCAGGGGACTATCAGGACTAGGCTGCAGCCACACTGCCAACCTCTCCAAAGTCCTTCAATCACCTTTTTCTTTGTCCTGTGCTCTATTCCAAGCATGTGACACAGAGCCAGTAAAAGGCATCACAGAACAGGGCATGGAGGGCCCCAAACAGTTCTTTCATTTGGCTTCTAAGATTTGTAGAGTAACAACCCCGCTTAAACTACATGAACCTGTATGTTAAACCTGTAAGCGTAAAGCCATTGTGATGGTTTAGATCTAAAACATCCTCCAAAATCTCATGTGCTCATAGATGGGGCTTTGAGAATGTGATTGGATCGTGGGGTGCTATACTCATCAGTGGGTGGATAAGAAGAGGCGGGTCGTGAGGATGTGGCCCATTCTTGTCCCTGGCTCCTCCCTTCTCTCACTGCTTCTTGGATGCCATGACATGAGCAGCTTTGCTCTGCTAGGCCCTTCCACCACGCTTTTTCTGCCTTGGAGTCTGCTAACCATGGACTGAACCCACTGATACTGTAAGCCAAAATAAATCTCGCTTCCTTTATGTTGTGGGTTTTGCGTATTTTGTCTCAGTGATGGGAAAGTTGATTGATACAGCCTTAAACTCTCTCCCAGGAAAACTATGTTACCAGGATCCACCAATTCCAGAGCCAGCTCAGTCACTCCATGGCACCCAGGCTAAGAACAGTTTCCAATATCTCTTTCAAGAGTTGAGATAACAGGGGCTGGGGATTTAGCTCAGTGGTTGGAGTGCTTGCCTTGCAAGCACAAGGCCTTGAGTTCGATCCCAGCACCAAAAAAAAAAAAAGTTGAGATAACTAAGTCCATCCAAGGAAGACTTGCCCAGGAAAACACAACATCTTGGCCAAGAATAGATGGTACTTCACATTTAAGAAGGACCAGGATGCGATATGTATATGTACCAATTCCCCAGGATGAATGTATATATGTATCCCAAACATATACTAATTTAAAAAGGGAGGAAAGAAATTGTGGCTACTTATAGAATACATTTTGCAAACAATAAATCTAAACTCAGAGACGCCTGTGTGCTGCCATAACATCTCTAGTTGTCCCTCTCTGGATCCATTTTCTCCTTTGTCCTCAATGGAATATCTTTTGGTTTTTTGTTTTTTGAGGTTTTTTTGGTACTGGCGATCGAACTCAGGGCCTCATGCTTGCGAGGCAAGCTCTCTACCACTTGAGCTAAATCCCCAGCCCCTGGAATACCTTTTTTAGGTGGACACTTATGGTTTTCAGCATTTTTTACAGCTATGTATGGTCTTATTCCTAAGTTTTACCTATGAATTATTAACAGCAATGTGTGGAATTCTGAGTCACAGCCTTGAAATGAATGGGCACACCCTTCTTATTCTGTTTCCTCATCCCACTAGGTAGGATGCAGATGTAACAGTGGGAGTTGGAGCAACCATTTCTGCACCAAGCACCCAAGGCTGGGCTTTGAGAATGGCAGAGGAATGGGTGGAAGGAATCTGGGTCTTGACATTTGTGTAGCCCCCATACCAGCCTGGATCTGTACCTGGATTTTCATCATTTTTAGCTTACTCTTTTTTAATTTTTTGATTATTGCATTAGAATAAACACTGTGCCTCATCTATCCTCTCTCCTTGGCTCACAGGGATGACCCTTCCCAGCTATTCTCCTTTGTCTTCCCAACACCCTTGTGACCATTCTACTCCAGCCCGTCTTCCTCTCACCCAGGAGCCATGCTGGGGCCTTCTGGGTGTCCCTCCGCAGAGAACTGCACTCTACTCCACCCATTACACTAGCCCCACCTAACATTTCCCCTTGCTCTGCCCACCCCTGTACTCCCAGCCCAGGGAAGTATCTGCCCTTCCCAACCTCCTGCTACCTGAAAGCTTTGTCCCTCTTCCCTGTGGCTACTGTGATCTTTGCTCAGGGTCGCTTCCGGGCCAGCCCACCTCCCTGCCCCACCCCACACCACCTGGTCCACCCCTTTCCTGCAGCAGGTGGCTTCAGTCTCTGGCATCATCTAACCTCCATCCAAAGCAGTCAGTGCCGGAGGGCGAAGCTGGCACCTGAGGCCCGGGGAGCAGTCATGATGCCAGGGAAGAATTCGGCTTTCTTCCTTCTGTCTTCAGATCCCTGCTCTACTGTGTCCCGGCCTCTTAGTGAGGGAGCTGCTCCTTCCTCCTTTATCTGTTCCTCCCACAAGCACAGCCCTAAAGCTAGAACAATGCCCAGCAGGAGCAGAGTAACTGCTCAGTTAAGCCTTGGTTCAAAGCATGCACGGAGGGCTCCTCCTGAATCAAGACGTCCGTGTGTGCTCTGGAAGTCTCGTAGGTCAGGCAAGACCCAGGCCCTGCACGGCGGCACAGCAGCAGCCCCCAGCACCTCACGGGTGGGTCTGCGGAACACTGCTGTTGGCCGGAGTGATGGAAGCAAAGCCGAGGAGGAGCCAATCTTCCCCGCTCGCTCCTGGGGGTGGGCAGGAGAGGTGAGAGGCAGGGTGATCCCGGGATGCTGGCAGGCTGACGAAGCCATCTGCAGAAAGACAGTTTTGTTCTGACTTGAGTGTTTTTCCACATGACTTCATCCCCCAGCAGGCCCTGCCTGGGTCATATTTTTTGATGGGCCCCAGCCCCAGCTGCATGCAGAAAGTGTACTCTGAACCTGTCCCCGGGTGGCCATCCCAGGACAAGTGAGGTCTGTTCGCTGCTCCAGGCTGAGCACCTGGCCATGCCACCCACCGTCCCGCGAGAGGCGGACGGCGGACAGATTTGGCCACAGTGGCTGAGCAGGCCTGGGGGGGCCCAGCTTTCCCCTCCCAGCAGAGAGGCTGGGGCCAGCCTTCCCTGTGTCTCTGGCCTCAGTTTCCTCTCCTGTCATAGCTTGCAAGGTCGCTGGGAGGACTCAGGGACATCAGGACACACAGCAGACCCTGCTCTTCTCCTGAAGGGATTCCAGAGGGCCCACTGGGCACACAGAGACCAGAATAGACCCACAATTCTGTGCCACTTCCTCCGCGCACTGGTTCCTTGATTTTTTTTTTTCCTTTCGTTCTCGTATGATCAAAGATGGCTGTAACAGCCCCATACATCTCATCCATGAACAGTCATTCTTAAGGCAGGAGGGAAGGGAAGCCTGGGACATAAGGAAACTTTCTCCCCGCTTCTGTCCCCAGAGAACTTCCAACAGTTCTCTTTAACCTGGTCCTTGAACTGGTCACTCCCTGTTGTAAGGGAGGCTGGGGGAGAACTGGGCAACTGGAATGAGGGCTACCGTGATCGGTCTATACTGGGGCCGGGGGTCCCCTGGGAGCAAAGCCTCTGCACACCAGGCAAACAGCATCAGGGCTGTAGGAGCAGGACAGAGTGGCGTTGGCAGTGGGGGGCGAGCACTGAGCCATCGGCAAGCGGGCTGTTGTGTCTGTCCTGGTGAGTAGTAAGCCAGGCTTCCGGCCGGCTCTCTGGGGTGAGGAACCGAATAGGAGGAGAAGCCAGGTCAGGCAAGAGTTTCAATAGAAACCTTTGAACCTGGGGCTTTTAGGGGCTGTCCACTCAGAGTCCTACACGGAAGCTCTGCCAGCCATGAGCCCTGCCTAGTGGGCAGAGAGGCCCTAAGGTCAGCCACGCTGCCGCCACTTTCCATCTGCGAGGGACTCCGGGGCCCAGAGGGTGCTGGCTGGGTCGTGTTCATTTCAATGTCTCTTTTACCTTCTACAGTGCTACCTCTACCGAAGAGGACTGCTGGGTGGATGGATGGATGGACGGACAGACGGATGGACGGACAGATGATGCCTCTTAGCAGCAGTTCCCTGCACTGTGTCACAGGGCTGATGATAACAGTTCTGACCCTGCAGGTAGAGGAAGGCTGGTGAGAGGCCCTTAAGGCAGAGGGGGCGGGGGGCAGGGCATCTCCGCCGCCCCCCAGTGCCAAGGCTGTCCCTACCTACGGGAGGCACTGGCCGTCCGCATGCACCCACACCAAGCAGTCGTCCCCGATGTTCACAAGAGGCGGCAGGGAGACACCTGGAGCCGTCCGGTGGGTCCTGCCAGAGACAGCGACGGTAGAGTGATGAGGATAAACAGCTGTCTGTCTCTGGTAATGCAATTAGGAGCTGAAATATTAAACACTTTACGACAGGACATATATCTCTCTGTAACGAGCTGCCTCCCGCAGAGCAGATGCGGGCAGGGCAGGAGGCGGCAAGTCTGTGTCTGGGGCCCTGCAGATCCCCCCGGGGCAACAAGCCCACCGCCCCAGCAGAGGCAGCTCCAGGGACTTGGTGTCCCAATAGGACCATCGGTTGGCACCGTGTGCTGAGCAACAGCTACCCGTCAGGGACGCTGTCAGGCACACATAGCTGAGGCACCTTCCTCAAGGAGGGATGTGGGTGAGAATGGGGACGGCGGACCACAGCTGGGGCCTCAGCCGGCCACCGGAAGCACAGCACGCACAGGCTGCCACCAACCCTCCAGGAGGCCAAGCACCCTGTGGACAGGCAAAGAGGACAGAGTGCTTCCCTAGAGAAGGAGTCCACACTTCACTGGTCCCTGGCTGTTCCACGGAGCTGGTGGCCTGCCACTCCCCGGGTGTCCTGGTTGCTAAGACAAATGAATATTTAGCTGACCTAGATCTGAAAACACCTAGATTCTGGGGTTGTTTGTGTCTCAGAGAGAGATCCGATGGCCACCTCTTTCCTTGGATGGTAAATGACAAATTGTCCTAGCATGTCTGAGCTGACATCCTGATGGAATTTCTGATCTTTCTGCAGAGGGTTCGGCTGCGCACAACAGGTGGCCATGATGCACAAGCTCAAGTTCGCAGAACCCTGTTTGGGTCTAAATCGGGGTTGTGGCTGAGCCCTGCTTAGGTCTGAGGACAGCCCAGGCAGCCTGCACTCCGCGTGAAAGGGAGTCTGCCAAAGCTTCTGCACGCTCGTCATCTCATTCTCACAGAAACCTTGCAAAGAAGCACAGTTTCAATCCATCGGCTGGATGGGGAAACTGAGGTCTGGAGGAGTTTTAAATGGTGTGTCTGGCCCACACGGGACCCGTATGTCTGAGTACTTGGTGCACACTAAACACAATCAGACCATTCCTGTCGGTGTGGAACTTTTGGTCTAGTACGGGGAAAGGTTAGGAGATTAACCATGAAAATGAAGGGGAGCTACAAACTCTAAAGGAAGAAAAAGGAATTCTAAGAAGTACTCAGAGGCCTAACTGGGCGGGAACACTCCTCTTGTCAAGAAAGTGACATTTACTTGAGATTGAGGCCGAGACAAGGGAGAGGAGTCCCAAGTGGAGGAATGAGGGAGTGCAAAGGCCCTGGGGTAGGAAGGACATAGCATGCTCCTAGTGCTGGTTGGTGGCCAGGATGTCTGCCAGGGGATGAGCCAGGGTCTTCACTTTGCAAGAACCCTGCAGTGAGCCATGCCTGCCACACAGCAGTGAGCTTAAACCTAGGGTTTCTGACCTGGCTCCTGAGGGCCTGCTCAGCTCCAGCCCTGGGCAACGACCCCACCCTAAACAAGTGGCCCCTCCCCTCTCCGCCTGACCCTCATGCTCGTGTGCAGACAGCCTGATCCCCCACCCAGTGCAACCGCTGTGCACACTGCCCCACCCCTCCTGGAGCCCACAGGCAGCATTCCTAGGAGCCAGGGTGGGGGCCGGGGTGATGCAGCCGGGGAGGGTTGTGCGGGCCTTCACTAGCAGGACATCTGGAGAGGGAGGCCGGAATGTTTGTGTCTGAAATTTAGCTAATATCCCAGGAATTTCTCCTGGCCTTTCGGAGGGCTCCTAGGGGGACTGCAAAGCCAGGATGTCTGGGTTCGGGGCAGGCCGCCACGCTCAAAGCCTCTTTGTCTCCCTGGTCTACCTCTCTGTCGACCTGGCTCTGTGTGTGTGTGTGTGTGTGTGTGTGTGTGTGTCTGAGCCCCTCCCTGTGAGTAAATTTCTTTTCTGTCGCAGTGCATCTGGGTGCATGCCGGACTCTGTGTGTGTGTATGTGTGTGTGTCTCTTTTTGTAGCTAGGACTGTGTGTCCATTCATGTGTCTTGCACGTGTGCACTCTGTGTGTGTGTGTGTGTGTGTGTGTGCCTGTGGGTATCTGTGTGATCAGTGTGTGTCACTGAGTATCTGTGTCTGTATCGCCAAGTGCCTCTGGAGTCTCCCTCCCTTGCAGTGTCTGTGGTTGGTCTCTATGGCCACCTGTCCCTGCCAGTCACTGAGCATCTGCCCACCCGCTCTGCCTTGCCCATGACGGGGAGGCAGGACTGTCTCTGGTCTCTGAATTCCTGCTCTTAACCCCCACCCTTGGCCACCAGGTCCTGCCCTCGCCAGAGAAGTTGAACCTGAATTAGAGTTGACCCCTGGCGCAGCAGGGGTAAGTGCAAGGTGGTGGGATGGGCAGAAGAGGACGAGGTGTCTGTGCGTGTGGGTGTGTCTGTGCACACGTGTGTGTTCCCGTGTTTAGCTGTCCCCATGCATTCATCTGCGCATCCCTGTATGTTTGATTTGTGTCCTGTGCCTCTGTGTGTGTGTGTCTGTGCGCGTGTGTGGTGGATGTGCAAATACACCTCCACCCACCATGTGTGTTCGTGTGCCCACTTGTGTGGCATATGCAGGGCCGTCTCTGCATTTGTCTGGCAAGGCAGGGTCCACAGGCGAGGCCTCCCCTCAGCCCTACCACAGAGAGCTGACACTCTCAGGTCACCTCGGGCCACACTCAGGTTCTCCAAGGCGCCGGGGTGGGAGTAGCAGCCCATTCCTGTCTGCACCCTCCACCCCAGTAGTCATAAAGCACTCTGGAATCCACCCTCCCGCTGAGTCTGCTTTCACTCCCACCGCTGACCCAGGGTGCCAGCCAGGCCCCCAGCTTCCCCCACATCCCAGTGCTCCGCCCCAGTCCCCACCCTCCCCTGCTACACGTGCCCCGGACATGTCACTTTGCCCTGCTCAAGGACCATCAAGCCGCTTCACACGAGGCTCAGAAAGCCACACCTACCACCTCCGCCAGGAGGTCGCTGATGTTTGGCTGTGGGCAGAGGAAGGCTCCTTCTCCTGGTGCCCTTTGCTCTTCATCGGGCACCTCTGAGACCAGTAGTGCCTGGGCTGGAGGGTCAGCCATGCCAACATCCCCCTGTGTGGACTAGAAGGACCGTGCTTAACTCCGCTTGCCTTCCCGGCATGCTGGGCCCTGTAGGGACATTCCGCTCCCCAGGTGGGAGCTCCCGGGACACCTCTGCTCCATAGATACGCAAGACAACCTGTTTCCCCCGTGACACCCAGACAGCTGTTATGCTTTCTGTCACTTTTATCACTACACCCCCACCACCAACCTCTGAACCTTCACGACTATCCCCGACTCTGCCAGGCTGAGGACTCTGGGCCTCCCCTCACAGCCACGTGCACGCCGTCTCCAGGCAGCGTTGCTGACCGCCCACTCCACAATCTCAGAGGGCAGCCTGGAGCGCAGTTACTCCCCACTCCTCTGAATACAGCTCAGACATACCCATGGATTGTCTACATTAATTTTTTTATTCTTTATGCAATATATTAATTTCCTAGGGTTTTTTTTTTTTTTTTTTTTTGGTGCTGGGAATCAAACTCAGGGCCTTGTGCTTGGAAGGCAAGCACTCTAATCGCTGAGCTAAATCCCCAGCCCCTCCTAGGGATGTTTAAATAAATGAACAATATCTTAATGACCTAAAACAAAAAAAAATTTTTTTTTCCACTACTAGGGATCAAACCTTTGCCCTGAGCTACATCTCCAGCCCATTTTTTAATTTTAGGACAAGATCATGCTAAGTTGCTAAGTTACCCAGGCTGGCCTTGAACTTGCAATCCTCCTGCCTCAGCCTCTCAGAGTGCTGGGATTACAGGCCTGTGTCACCATGCCCAGTTTATTTAAACTTAAGAAATTATCTTCTCCTACTCGTGGAGGTCAGAAGTTCAAAATCAAGGTGTCACAATCCCATGCAGATTGCTCTCTATCTCGAGGCTTAGGGGTTGTCCCGGCTCACCTCTTTCTGACTGTGGCTGGGACTGGCCATCTTTGGCCACTCTTTGCGGTCCTTGGCTTGTAGTCCCATCACTGCAACCTCCCTGCATCCTCTAGTGGCTTCCCCTGCTCCTTCTGGGTCTCGGCTGCTTCTCCTTATTAGGACATCAGTCATCAGCATTGGGCCCCACACTGCATCTGAGATGATCTCACCTCAAGTTCCTTCAGGAAAGGGCATCTGCAAAGGCCCCACTTCCAAAGAAGGCAACAGTTCACATGCACAGGTTCTGGGAGTGAGGCCCGGGGCTTGTCTTTCCAGGGCACACGATTCAGCCCACCATGTGCAGCAGCCCACTGGTGCAGGACGCGCTCAGCATGTCATCCTGTGTGTGTGGCCCTGTGGGGGTGGGTGAGCATGAGGCAGTGGGGAGACATGGGGGATGCGGTGCGCACTTGGGCCTCCTCTCTGCTGTCCGAATCTTCCAGGTTCTGGGCTTCCCGACAGCATCCTGGTGAAAGAAGCCCAGCTGAGAAAGAGCTGCCCCCCGGGGGCATCTGGGCCTCCTAAAGCAGGGCTCTTTCCAGATACGGGAGGCGGTGGCCAAGTCCCGGCCCAGGTGCCTAATTCACATCCCCTCCATGCAATCCCATAATTCTGACCCTACGGCCTCGGGGGACTGTCAGACTGACAGGAGCCGCGGGTCTGTGAGGGCCGCGCCCCTCAAACTCTGCAGCAAGCACGGGAAGAGCAGCACCCAGCAGTTTGTTTCATAGAAATTTCTGAACCTGCAGAAAATCAGAAAGGCTGGCAAATAGGCAAGCAGGTGGCTTCACTGTGCCCTGCTCATGGCCTGCAGCATCTCTTCTAATGGCCCTGACGCTGCAGGGCACAGGGGTTAGGATGGTCTTTACTTCCAGAAGAGAAAAGAGATGCACAAAAGCGGGCCCCTGCTGCTAGAAGGCCTCTGAGTGTGTCTACACAGACGTGTCCGAAGAGTGGGTTGAGGTGTGGCCAGAGGGATGGAGGGCAGGAGCGGAAGCGATGCATATACTACAGGCCTGGAGAGAAGGCTTGGAGGCAAAATAAATAACTAAGCAGCTGATTTCCCTGGAGAAGACTCAGGCCACCTTTTATTCTTTCACTGGCTCAGGAGCCAAAACAGCTGCATTTTATCATTCCTCAGAAATCCATAAAAGGCATGGAAAATGCCGGGGCTGGGGAGGCGGGGGAGAAACGCTTAAGTTTAACTGTGGCCCCTGCTGCCCGTGATGAGGCTGGAAGATAACCCACCAGGTCTTGGGACTGCTCCACCCGGGATGAGGGGAGAAGTGCTGTACCCCAGCACCACCCCATCTCGTCTCTGTGTCCCCACCCAGGCTGTAGTCCCCAGTTGTTTCTGTACACACACGTACACGTGTGTGTGCGCGCGTGTGTGCATGAGTGTCTTCGGCCCACTCAGGCCTGCATGGCCGTGCACGCACAGCCAGTGGCCTCAGCCAAGTCAGGCTTTGCCCTCGAGGGCTGACCACACGGATCACAGCTGCCCATATTATCAAGTGTGCAAGAGACTCAAACATGCTGGTTCCCCTCAGTGGCCACCATACAGGGCCTGACTTGAGGCACTTCCGGTGCCCCCCAGGGTCACACTAATGGGCACGTCCCGTAGGTCCCAGCTTTAGTCACAAGGCCCCCTGAGCCCATGCACTTGTCATAGATGGGTACACTGAGGCCCAGAGAGTGGCAGTTCTCTGAGGTCACACAATGACAAGAGTGGCTGAGAGCTGACTCCTAGCCACCACTCAGTCCTCTGCTCGGGGATCCTCAAACTCAAGGGGATCCTCAAACTCAAATGCTCCAGGGAGCAGAGTAGCAGAAAAGCGAGGAGACGGTCCAACGACCCGTATTCCCCACCACCCAGGTCGCCCGGGAGCGCACAGGTCCAGTGTCCCCAGTACAGCTGGTTTCTCAAGAGAAGCTGAATATATACAATTTTATATACTTCTCACTTTACAAAACATTGACAGTTACTCCACAATGAATTCCAAGAACTCTGTTAGTCAAAGGAAGTACTCTGTTAGCAATCTGGGCAGCCCCAGAGTGTCCACCTAAACCTTGGTTTTTATCCTGTCCCAGGAAAGCCCTGCAGGCCACCCTGCCTCCCGGGGCTGCATCGAAGCTGCCTGTGGCAGAAGCCTGGCCTTCCTGCTCCCCAATGCTGGGCAGGAGCAGGTTCCCCCTCCAGTGCAGAGAAGGCAGGCTGTAGGACTTGGTGAACTTGGGTGTCACAGCCGGCTCTGCACACTTGGGCCTATAACCTCCCCTGACCTCAGTTTCCTCACATGGAAAATGGAGCTAACAATGCCATGGAACCCACAGAATGCCTGCGCATGCAGAGTGAGAAGCACGAGAGTTCTCAGTGCCAGGCGAGGGTGAGAGGGGGCCCCCTGCCACACTCTCCTTGCTCCTCCTGATCTGGCTTCTTCACACCCCTCCCATGGCCAGAGCACCTCAAGTGCTGCTGACCTGGCCCAACGTCCATTTGGTGCCCAGAGCCCTTTACCCTGCCTGGGTCTCCTTCCACACACCACTCCGAGTTTCCTGCTTCCTTTGCGCTCAAGCTTAGCTCTTCCTGGAGTTGCCTGGCTCTGAGGCAGGAGCCTCTCACCAATATCCAAGGATGGAGGGTCACTTTACATGCTGTGCCAGGCTGGAAGCGGCTGCTTGCAGCACCCTGAATGGAGAAGAGCCCCAAGAACTGTCCCCATTATCAAGAGGAAGTGCTGGGATCAAACAGTAAGGCCTGCCCCAGGCTGGGGGAAGAGGAGCGATGGTGTGTGCGCCCTGCATGTGCCACTCAGCAGCCCCGTGGCATCTAGGCAGCTCCTCAGAGCCCACTTTCTAGCCGAGCATCATGGCAACACATGCCTGCAATCCCAGGACTCTGGAGACTGAGGCAAGAGGATCATCTCAAGTTTAAGGCCAGTCTGGACTACATAGTGAGTTCAAGGCCAGTCTGAACTACCCAGCCAGACCCTGTCTCGAAGGATCCAAACCCACTTTCTTACCCAGGCGCCTCAGAGCCATAGACGAAGTGAGGAAATCAGAGACACAGGACAGTAGAGTGACTCCCCAGAGTCCCCAGCAAGCACCAAGGTTAGGGCCAGAGTCCTGTGTTGCCCAAGTGTCTCCCTCTACTCTGCCGGCTGGCCTTGCGTCTCCCCACCCTGAGCACATGGGCAAGGTCTGGGGACACGGCACGGTGTCCCGCGGCATGTGTGGGCATTTCCTAGGCTCATGTTCAGTCCCATGTCCTGGAGCTTAGTGAGAACACAGGCTCTACCAGCTCTAAGCAGCCTGTGCGGCCCTGGGAAGTCCCTCCTAGTTCTGGACCTCCGTGTATCAGCCGGGGGAGTGCCTTGCTGCCTCCCATCCAATTAATGGCTGCCTGGAGAAGGCGTGAAGGACAGTCTCCTAGGACACTTGACCCCTGCTGGCTCTGTTGGAGCGGCCTTCTGCCTCCCTAAGGGCCAGGGCCGTGGCTCGTTTACAGGCCTGTAAACAGCCGCACGCAGAGTGTCCTGGTGGCCTGGGGGAGGGGAGGAGAGGAGAAGAGGACCTCACACAGCACAGCCGCCACCGTGGGATTCTGCCAGTCCCCAGGGCCCAGGGCCGGGTCCTTCTCCCACCTGGCCAGTGACTCAGCCTGCAGCTTCTGCGCCGGGAGTCTCACTGGGGGCACCTGCCGGGCTTCTCACCTGCAGCGAGAGAGCAGGATGAGATAACGTCTGGACGGGAATCCAGCCGTGGTGGAAAAAAAAACCTCTCTGCACATGGCTGAGCTCGCCCTTATTTATTTATTTTTGTTTGCGGCTCTCAGCCCAGCTCAGCAAAGCTGGGTCAGGAGAGGGGAGCTCACGTCTTTCTTGCAGCCTGGCTTTCCATGGAAAGGCCCCAAGTTTATGGTTCTGGGGTTTCCCGGCAAAGAACAGCACTCCAGTGGGAAGCTCCGGTGGCCCAAGAGTGGCTTTGGACCAGGGAGAGGGAGTGAGCCACCCAAGTACACGACAAGGTGGGGGGTCCTGAGAACAAGACTGAGCCGGCCAAGTGAAACCAATGCAGAACATTAATTGAACACCTACTGTGTTCCAGGTAGCTGCTGGAGATTTTGTCTCAGTGAGCTCCCTCATCCCTAAAATAATCTAACTGGGCCGGCAGATCCTCACCCATTCTTTGCGGAGAACTTGTAAACATCCTCCGTGGATCTGGTTTCCTTGTTCTGGGTGGGCCCCGGCCCCACACTTGTTAGCTCCCCGAGGGATTAGCATGTGCAGCCAGGGGTGAGAAAAGGACCTAACACAGCACTCTGCAAACTGCCATGTGCACGAGAATGAATCTCTTGGATCTTATTAAAATACAGATTCCAAGTGAGCAGGCTGGGTCGGGCCCGGCTTCCACACTTCCAATTTCCCCCCAGGCCATGCCCAACTGCCGCTCCTGGGACCAGGCTCTGGGGAGCAAGTGTGGCACCCATGAACTCCAAGGCAGCAAAGGCTGTCTGGTTCGTTCCTGGTCCCACGTACCTCCGACAGCCCAGAGACCATGCGACAGCAGAATAAAT
>PVJO010027578.1:0-19427 GCA_004026905.1 Hystrix cristata
ATATAAGAAAAGGATTTACAAGTTTCTGTGTGATTAGCCCCTAAACAAGCATAGGTATGCTTCTTCCTTATCGTACAGGCAGTGGGTACAGAATGTAAGAGGTGGGGTTTGGATCACACAACCATGTGACAGGTTGGGTCAGCCATTAACCATTTCCAAAGAGCTGGAGAAGGATTTTATGACCCCTTGCCAGAACCCAGAGCCTGGGCCCTGGGGCTTTCTAGCCTCAAGACCAGTGGGTAGGAAGCCATAACCCCTCTGTAGTATATGAGGTTGATCTTTCAGTTCTTTCAAAACGATTCAGTAATGTGGGTTGATAATTCTAGTTTACCATACATAACTGGCTTAACTGTCATTTCTACAAAGTTTTCTCTTAGGAGTATTCCTTAAATGTGACCATACAGTTTCTACCTCCTGGTTCTGGGGGCATGTCTGGTAAAAGAAATAAATAAGATCAGGGGAGGATGGCTATAGAGAAGAGGTGAGAAAAAGATACCTCCCAGCAATTCTTAAGGCTTAGCAAGTGTATCAGATTCAAATCACCCCAATGAATCAGAACCTCCCAGAGATACTTACGAATTCATAGTGTGGGGTCCATATCTGGTAATTGTGATTCAGAAGATCAGGAGTGGGGTTAAGTTTAGGAATCTGAAAGTCAAGCAAAGGCTTCTGGTAATTCTGATGCAAGGGGCCTCGGGGTTAATCTCCTGAAGAACTCAGCTTTAAGTAAGGGAAAGCTTTGATCTTTACCTAACCCCAACTTCCTTTTGAAAATAACCTTTGAATTAGAGAAGCTACAAAGTCACCATCAAGTTCTTGAAGACAGTAGGTAGCTGACTCATCCTCTGTCCTATGGGCACTAATTGACATTTATCCTTCGCACAGTCACTTCCACAGCCCACACATTTAATGATGGGCTGACCCTGTGACTGGAAGCTTCATAAATGGAAATATGCACAGCAGTGGTGGCCTTTTATTTATATACTCATTTCAAAGAGAAGCTAGAGCAGTTAGCTGTGTGCAGCCTGTTTACTAAACAGACTTTAAGCAATGGGCATAGACAGGGATCCATTCAGCTTAATGTCTACCAGATGATTTAAAAAGTTTCCAGTTGGCTTCCTGCTCACAACCTAGCCAACAAAGCAGTAATACCTGTAAAATAATTAGAGTAGAGCATGTGCTTAATTTATTCCAAACATTGCAAGATTTTCACATTAGCATTAATGGCTTGCTTATAGTGGAACCCTAGAGGCCACATAAAATAATAGGAGGCTTGAAAGTTGTAGCTAAAAGGGAAGTGTTAAAAAAAAATTGCTTGTACTGTTTGTGGTGCGCTCCACCAAAAGATTGGTTCAATGTTCACATTGTTCCCTCCAGACAGTACTAATTTGTTTCCAATTAAAAGAAAATGGATTGCAAATGACTTCACAGCGCAGCCTGGTCAAAGGAGTAGTCCTAGCTTATAATGTTGCCTCAGGAACCACTATTTTGCTGCGGGGCACAAATCTAGCCCTGGGTTTTGCAGAATAGATGTGCATAAAGGAAGAATTAGAGTTACTCTGGTGGTGGAATTTATTGTGCTGCTGAACCTTGTTATTATCCTCCATTTGGGTAGTTTGCAGAAGCTTATAGGTCTTTGTTAGGGATACAGATTAATAAACTTGCATCTCAATTTATATTGAGTAATTGTTAATGCTTACCCTCATTTTTAATACTGCAAAGCTTTCCGCCCACCTCCTTGTCATGAGACGGTAATTGTTTCCTTATGATCCTCATCTCTTTGATATCTAGACAATGAGCTATGAGGCAGGCATCTGATGAAGTAAAGGAAGACAGGGAGAGAGGAAGTGTTCTCAGTGACATGATAAAAGACACTGCAGACTTGTGACCCCTTTGGGCCCTGACAAGAAAAAGCTGGGAAATGCTTTTCATTCCTCATGTTTGCACTAAAGTCCAGGAAGCAACAGAAATGTTGCTTTTTTTTTTTTTTAACCAGCTGGAAATGGAAATGTTCTCCTATTTCAACAATTAAGGCATATACAAAATTTTAGCTCACTTACATTCTCTATACCTACTTTGCACAGTTGGGAGGGACTAGGACCTTGAAAATCCCTAATTAGAAGCACAGAATTCCAAGGCACATTCTCCAGAAAGAATCTGGATCTCTAAGGAATGACTAGGTCTGTATAGAATTAATTAGTCTTATGCATTAAAAATTACTGGTCAAATTAATGTCTTTAGAATAAGAAGTGAATTTTTTCTACTGAGAACTGGGTCAAATTCTGGAACACAATGAACTCAAGTAGCTATTCCCCTGAGCTCTGATTCGTTAATAGTTAGGACTGTGCTTATAGCAAAAGAAACAAATCCCAACTCAAACTTGCTTAAGCAAAACAAAAGGGATTATTGGAACAAAAGATTTATTTGGGGAGAAAAAGAACTTTATTTATCTAAGTTTCATGAATATGGAAGTCCGATTTCCTGGATCTTCATAGATGGCAGACACTAGCACATACTAGGCAACCATGCATACATGTTATTATTCTTTCAAAAGCATTTTTCTAAAAGTTAATTTATGTAAAGTAAAATTATTCAAAACTTTAAAATAAGGCAGAATGTAGAAGACATACCACTTCAATGTGATATAGAAGGGACACCCCCAAAGCCCTATTTACCATTGATTAAAGTTCTCAATTTAGCCAATTTATGTGTTAATAGGTTTCTGTCCAGCAGAGATGCAAGTAATTTTTGTCGGGCAGAAAATTTTTATCCCAAGTGAACGTTTATTGCCTGTATAGCAATAGTCAGTTTTGCATCTACTCCAGCAATCTTATCCTATCCCCCCTAATTAAATTGACTATATCTGGGCCTATAAGTGTTCTTCAAATTGATCTTAGTATCTTACTGATTTTCACATTAATTAAAGAATAAAATAAAATCTCTGACAAAGACTCACTTTACACTTGCTCGAGAGTAAGTATTTTACTTTCTGGAAAATTATACTTTAGCAATAATTAAAGTACATTTATTGTACATTCACTGCTGAAGCATAAACTATTCCTAGCCCACAAATCTTTTTAGAAATTAGTGTCACACTACAATTTCCTTAAATACATCCTGTTCTCCTTGGGAAAATGGATCTCTTGTTCTTATTTCTTGAGTCAAGGGGGTCTTACAATTTACTGTTGTCTTTTCTGGACTAGTCTGCTGTGCACATATACGTTCCTCCTTCATTGCTTCAGGTCTCAGCTTGATCGTTCCCTCTGAAATGAGATTTTTATCTGTCACTTAAACCTAATTTATTTTTCTTCATAGAACTATCACTTTACGCATATCTATTTGTCTCTTATCTGTCTTTCTCTATTAAAATACATAATGTATGAAAGGGACATTATAGATCTGCTATAGATTTGCATTTTTGTCTGTATCGATTTCCAGACAATGTTTATGTTATCCGACACAATGTGTACACACTGCTGGTAGGAGAGCAGATAGAAGACCTTATCCTGAACATGAGGATACCACATGTATGACTTTAAAATAAAATGAATGATAGTAATACATAGTATTGAATATTCACTATGTGCCAGTTTATTTTCTAATTATCATCATTTAATATGAATTATATGTATATCATATATTAGCAATCCTTGCCACAGCCAATGAAGCAAGAATTATTACTGTCCCTATTTTTTAGAAGAAGCAATGGGATGCAGAACGGCTAAGTAACTTACCCAAGTGTGCACAGGAAAATTTGGAAGCCTGGATGTCAAGCAGGATAGCTCTAGGGAAACAAAAGTAAACTTTAAGTTATACTCGTGCTAAAATATAAGCCCCATAAAAGCAGGAATTCTGCTTATGTTTTTTATTTGTTTCTTTGACTATTTTATTCCAGGGCCTAGTATTTTACATAGTGAATATTCACTATATATACAATATATGTATGAATGATTTTTTTGAAGATTTACTACATTTCAGACACTTTTGGAACTGGAGATGTGATAGGTAACAAGAGTCCACTTACGAGAAGAAACATTGCATAAGGAAAATCAGTAACTGACCACAGAAAATTTAAGACATTTGAAGTAGGACACAAAAATCACTTCTTAAAGTAAGCTGCAAAACTCACCTTTGTGTTTTCCAACAACTTGAGACTGCAAACATCTGTGCTGACTGAAGAAATACTGTGTCAGTCAGTGAAAAGTGATCATGAACAAGCCTTATAGCACTGGAGAGATAAGATTTTAGAATTTACCGTTTGCTCTTCTGGACTAGTTTGCGCCCAGGTGCACTTGGACCTTCCTCCTTCATTTCCTAGGAGGAGGCAGAGCCCTTGGAGGGTTTGAAGCCGGTGTGGGGCTCAGCTGTTCCTGCCTGCCTTTCCTCTTGCAATCCAGGAGAAATCTGCCAGTTCTGGTTGGCCAAGGAAGACAGCGATTTAACAAAAAAAAAGTTACCACTTTCTACATTTCTAAGGCCTGAGTAGGTCCATAACTGAGTGGATTTATCTAGTAATTTTATGTTGTGAAGGCAGGTGGTAGATACAATGATTGCAGTTTTAAACTTAGGTATGAAATTACTTCCCTAGGGCTGCAACTTCTGCAGCGAAAGCCAAATCAAGATTAGACCTTAGAATTTCTCAGTTCAAAACCCGTTTTCTGCAGAGAAATTGCCGTGACAGTATCTTAAGCCCAGAAGGCTACCACCAGTTTGATGAAAGGTTTAGCATTCGTAGAGATCTTATTTTAAAAACTCTCACAGGGAACACAATTTTCTGAGGTCTGGAGAAGTGAAAGTTCTTGCAACAGGTGGTCCTAGGAAAGATGAACAGACAAAACTGAAAGGAGAAAGTTGACATATTCAACAAAAGTCATAAATGACCATGTTGCATTAGAAACATTTAAAAACGTTCAACATACAGCTGAAACTGAAATCATGGAGACTTGCAAACAAATAACTTCTTTTCATTCATTCATTTATTAGAAGTCACAGTATTAGGCTTTGATCACCGTTTATCCTTGTGTCACCTGTAGGCAGGTTGGCACAATAATTAGCACCTGGATTTCTAGGTTAAAGGAAAAAATATCACCAACCCCATCATCTGATTGATCATCTAGTTTATTTTCTCTTCCTTTTTTATGGTGCCCCTTTACCACTGCTGTGCACAATGCGGGGGGGCATCTTGAAATGAAGCCAATTGAGAGGAAACAAACAGTCTCCTTTGAATCTTGAAAAAGAGCTAAAGTAATTTACAAATGCTGGCCTGAAGATGGTATGTTTTTTTTTTTTTCCAAATATCAATTTGAGTACAATTTAATATTTTGAACTTTTATAAAAGCATTTTGATCAAGGAAAGCATTGTTTGGCAGTTTGACATACAGCATTGAGACAGAGGTCAATATGGAATAAAAGCTTTCTATTTGAGAGAAAGATAGACAACACTCTCCTTCATTTAATGGAACTGGAAGTGGAGGTTTACAAAGGCTCTTAGTTGGACTGTTTCTTTTACCTTGGATGGGGAAGAAGGAATGCAAAAATCAGATCGGTCTCTTTTCTCCATATTGTAGCATCTAAATCTCTAATTGAATAATTTAAAATAAGTGAGGACCATTAAGTAAGTACTTTAGAATAGAAATAAACGCATTTAGGAAGTCTTTCTTTATCATGATGAAATGCGATGAAATTCATCAATATGAAATTTGGGCCTAATGAATCTCCAGATGAATAAAGCTTATACCAAAGATCTGTAGTAAACAGCTCATGTTGCTTTTCAAAGGTATTAATACAAAGGAACACTTCAGGGTCCTTGATTCCACATGCTTTTAAATCTTCAGGTGATACAGTAGAATCATTATTCTCCTAGAAAATTCTGGAAATGGCTTATGTACTTTGTGTATGGCTAAGCCAAGCTATTTGGGACTAAGAAGTAGAAAAATTAATACCAGTACTCTATAATACTGAGGTAGGAGGATTGCAAGTTCAAGTCTAATCTGAGAAATTTATTGACTTAGTGAATGAGATCTTGTTTTAAAAAGAAAAAAATAATTGAGGATGTAGTTCAGTGCAACGGCCTTGACTTTAATCTCAAGTACTATATCATAATAAGTAAATAAATAAATACTTAAAAAATTAAAAAGAAATTTTCCTTGGGTTTTGCTAAGGGACTGCTCAGATTTGGAGTAATCAAAGAAAAAAATGTACAGAGACATTCTAACACTTTGATTTCCGTGGAGTAAGCGGATTAAAATATAAGGAATGGCAAAATGGCGCAGACTGAAATCTGAGAGCAGGGTTGTACTCTATCAAAGAAGTTAAAAGCAGGGCAAGGTGAATGTACTGTGGGTTGAACTGTGAACCCCTGAAAACATAGGTTTATATGCTAATCTCTGGAACCTGTGAACCAGCCCTTATATGACAAATTATATGATGAAGTTAAGGATTTTGAAAGAAGGAGGTTATCGTGGATGTGCAGTCATATGTATCTGCTGTACAACATAATGACTAATTAATAACAATATATTACATACTAAAAAATCACAAAGAGGGTAGATTTTAAATGCTCTCACTGAAAAAAAAAAAAAAGAATTTGACGCATTGTGTAGGTTAGTTATATTTTTTTCCAAATCACCCAAGTGAAGGAACTGTAATGGCACTACTACCATAGGAATAGTGAGAGACTAAGAAACAAAAATAGCAAACACATGAAGGGTGGTGCTACCCTGAAGTAGCCAACAATGATGGAAAGCAATTACCATCCATAAAACAGACTGCCAAAGAGAGGAAAGAGTGTGAAAGGTATCCAGGAGAGCTGGAAGGACTTCCCGGGAGATGCTGTATTCTAGGCAAAGTGCAGCTACTGACAGAAATGCAGCACCAGTAAATGGAAGTGGAAAGGAAATAGCCCGCCTCTGTCTCCGGAGCCTCCAATGGGGCCTCCTGGGGTGAGGAGGTGGGGAACCCCCCCCCCCCGCAAGGGCAGTTCATGGTCTGGTGCCTGAGCACAGTAGGATGCCCAGGGCACAGAATAGGGCTACAGATGGAGGCTAGCTAGTTCCCCTATGTAGAATCAGGCATGAAATAAACCTTCCAGAAAATTTTGCCGCAGCTCTTAAAATAACCCCCATTGTGTATTATTATTATTATTCCTGTATTTAGTTGAGAATTAAAGTTGAAAGGTGATTTATCAAGATGGTCTAACTTCATATGCACTCTTTGCTCCATCTGCTCATCCCCGTCAGCCTCTTCATCCTTCCTCACCAGGACCCCCTTCCTGGCACCTGCACTTACCTTCAGCTCTGTCTCCCTCATAGGTCTGTGTGGCCCCTTTGTACTCTTCAGGTCTCTGTTCAAGTGTCATCTTCCCAACATCTTTCCCTAGTCACCTTAGTTCTCTTGCCTTCAGAGCTCTGGACCCCACTCACACCTCAGGTGTCCTCTGTTTCCCCCATTACGACATCAGTACATGAGAGTCAGACTTGCACGGCTGTATATTTCCAAAGCCTGACACATAGTAGGTATTCAGCAATCCTTGTGGCTTGGCTGGCAACAGGGAAGGCTCAGCGCTTGGCCCCTTGTCTGCGTAATTCTGAAGCCTCTTGTCCATCCATAATCATGGGATAGGATTCCAAAGAAACGGAATTTAGGTGCATCATATCCTCCAGGTGACTGCTAGTTGAGATCAGAGCAATAATATCCAAGCGCTCTTTTAACAGATGACAGGTACCCATCATCAAGATAATAGAGAAGTGCAAAATCATTCAGATATAATTGGAAAGAGAAAAATTGACTAAGATTTTGTTCTATCATCTCGCCTGAACACACACACACCACACACCATCACCATCATGTCCCACAGTCTGTCCTTCCCCTCAGATAAGAAAAGCTGCCATGTGTGTTCCAAATTCCACACATTCATATCCGGACTGGGCGGATAAGCAGAGGATGTATCCACATGGGGGCCCAGATGGGGGCTTTGACACCAACGGGAGTTGTTTGTGCAGATCTCCCAGCCAGCTCCGAGGTGCCTGGAAGCCTCTCCCCCAAGCTCTTCTCACAACCAGTTTCACAGAAAGAGAAGCAGCTTGGGGGATTTCAACCAAATGCTGCTATAAATAAGAGCATTGGACAGAGAGGGGCTATGTTGTACTGGAATCTACATTTTCCCCTTCTCTAACCTTTTTTTTTTTTCTTGGTACTTTCATGTAAAATGTCACATAGCACGTAATAAAACTAAAAATATTTTCGAGGAAGAACTCCTACCTTAAAGGAGAAGGGACCTGTTTTCCCTTCTTCTCTTTAAGAGTGCTCAGAATTATTAGCCTTTGCCGTGGTCGGCATGTTAGACTCCAGATGTGGACAGACGGTGTGGGTTGTCAGCTGTCTCACTCATTCGAGGCTGCTATGACAGAGTGCCATAGACTGGGTGGCTAGAAAGGTGAACACTAGTTCTCACTGTTGTGGAGACCGGGGAATCCGGGTTAATATGTTCACAGGTCCCATATCTGCTGAGCACCTGGTTTGTAGAGGGCTGTCTTTTCTTGGTAGCTTCTCATGGCAGAGAGCAGAGAGAGGAAGCACATTCTCTCCCGTCTCCTTTTGTAATGTCAGCAAGACGGCTCCATTTTGATGACCAAATAACCTCCCGAAGGCTCCACCTACACATGCCACAACTAGGGCTTCAAAATGTAAAGGGGCATGTGAGTGTGGTGTATCAGCAGTTCATAGTACCAGTCAGGCTTTCCGTAGTACCAGGCTTCCCAAAGCCTGACGCACTCTAACCACTGAGCTAAATCCCCAGTTGAAGAAGAGTTTTAAAAGGTAAGTGACAAATCTTCCAAATGTATGAATGATTCTGGCTGGTGTAAGAATTACATTTCATGCATGTTTAATAACTGGCTTGTTACAGAAGCCAGAGCGGGAAGTGGGAAGTTAGCGGTGTGTGGCCTCTGTGATGAGTATCTGATGGACCTGGACGGCGTGTGCTGGAGGTGACACTCACAGATGTAGGCCTTGCTTGGAGTGGCTTGTCCAGAAAGCACCTTCTCCCTTCCGTTGCTTTGCTAGTTTTCCATTACTGTAACAAATAACTGAGATAATCGACTTATAAAGAGCCAAAGTTTATTGTGGCTCATTTGCCAGTTTCAATACTCGCCCATTTGGCCTCATTGCTTTTGGGCCTGTGACGAGACAGGCAGCATTACTCAGACAACTTGTCCACCTTATGGCCAGAATAAAAAGATAAGTCAGAGGAGAGAAGTGAGATCCCACGGTCCCCTTCAAAGACACACACCCAGTGATGGGGAGACATCCCACTATGCCCCACCGCTACACAGTCTACCAGTAACGCCACTCTGGGGAAAAAGCTTCCAACACATAGGATTCTGGGGGACAGTCCAGATCCAAACCACAGCAATTGCATTTCTTCTGAAATTTCTTTGATTAATTTCTGATTAAAATCTCTTTCCCCTGGCAGGCAGCTCAGGTCCCAGCTTGAGGCTTGGGGCAGTGTAAAGTGGGACTCACCGTACTCTCATCAAGCCACACAGTCAATCATTGTGATCCTAATTTTGGAAGTAGAGTCAGTCCTCTGAATCCACAGATTTGCCATCTGCTGCCTGGATCAATAGTTGATTAAAAATATTTGGAGAAAAACGTACTTTTGTGTTGAACATGTACAGGACCTCTCTTGTCATTATTCTCTAAACAACAGAGTATAATACCAATGTGGATAACTTTTACATCAAGTATTACGTGTAATCCAGAGGTGGCTTAAGCACAGGCAAAGATATGCATAGGATACGTGTAAATACTACATCACTTTATGAAAGGGACTTGAACATCTGCACATTAGGATACCTATAGAGGATCTTGAAACTGAGCCCCCTGAGATGTGAAGTCACAGCTGTGCCCCACTTAGAAAGCCAGGAGAAGGGATTCGTGCCCAGCCCCAGAATGTGGAAGTTGTTTTTGCTTCCCGTAACATTACTGTGTGTACCCCAGGGCCAATCTCTTCATTGGTGAGTGGGCATAACTGTTCCACCTTCCCCTCTTTGCAGTGTGGCTTTCTTTTGTGTTGCAGATCTTGTGCAACTGATACCTATTGTTCTACGTGGCCCTGGGGGCTGTGCCCAGTCCCCTCTGCAAATGTAACATTTCCATACTGAGAAGGCATTTCCAGGTCTCTACAACTGAGGAAGACTAGACCATGTTACTTGCATTCTTCCCCCCCACCCCCCCCACCCCACTGTGGCTTTTAGCAATGTCTAGCTCTGAAGTTTCTTCCTCCTCCTCTTCTTCCTCTTCCTCGTCGTCTTCTCATTTCCTTCTATGTCTTTCCCTTTTATGCCTTTAACATTAGTTTTATTTGTAGAACTGTAAAAATATAAACTTCTTTATTTTAAAGGGAAGCTAAAGAACTAGGATAAACACAATGTAAAAATACATCTTGTAGGGGAAAATGATTCTATTCGGGTCATGAGAACAATTTTGTTTATTTGTTTAGAGGCAAAGGAATTCTGCATCTAATTAAATTATTGAACTGAGAAGCAGCATTGTTCACAGAGGTGATTACTTGTGTGGATTCTAGCCTCCTACTCTCTTAGTTTGAACCAGGAGTCCACTTACTGGCTGTTTAACCTATGGTCATTTACTTTGCATTAGTAAGGCTTGATGTCTCAATGGGAGTGCTTGATAACAAATGAGAATGTTAATAATGGTCCCTGCAGCGTGGTATTGTTGGCAGGAAGCACAGTGCCTCACATGTAGTAAAAGTGAGTATTAGCCATCATTATTAAAAATTTAGGTTTGCCTTATAATCCCTTCAAAGTAAGAATTTATAGTCATTATTTCTGGAAGTTTACACATTGTGGTATTAGGAATGGGTTTCGTTATTTTTTCTTTGTATATGACAAGTGCATTTGGTGTCCAAAAATTCTAAACCTCACTCTGAACATTATCCTTGCATTATTTCTCATCCAAAATACAATCATGCTGAGAAGAGGGCTATCGTTCCAGGACACAGACTCTGACACCAGCACTCCTGGTATTTTCTTGTGCCTCGCTGCCCGCGTTAAGACTGCATCATGTCACCGCATCTGAGCAGGCCACATTCTGGGAAGGATGGGGTATAAATAGAAATAATGCCTACTTTTCATTCTCTCTCCACTCTTAAATGCACTAATGTCAGTGAGAAGTATGTATTATATAAAGAAAATAAAACATAAATCACTTGCCTGTGCATTTCTGTACATTTTCATACTCTGTAAATAGTATATGTGCTGCTGAAGCCAGCACTATACCTGGTAATAGAGTATAACTTTCCTTTTAATATCTTTCTCTAAGCACACAGCTGGTGTCTAATGTGTACGCATTAAACAAATGCACAAGTACATAATGACGAATATCTGTTGTTTAGACTGTTATCATCACCACTTTTGACCTATCAATTGGATGAAGGTAGCAATGAAAGAAAACCACTTTTCATATCTCCTATAGTCAATTTTGATTTCTGCCCTAATTTTTTCAGAAATGCACACAAACACATTTTTTGTACTTATTGACCATTTGCAATTCTTCTTCTGAGAAGTATCTCTTCATTTCAATTGACTTTTTTTTTATTAGTACATGTTTGCAATTCTAGCAGTTTACAGTTATCTTGGGGATTAATTGTATGTACAAATTACAGCTTTTTTTTTTTCCTAATTCTCTTCCCTTTCCCTGCCCCTCCCCCTCCTTCTCTGGTTCCCTTATCACCTTTTACATACTTGTTGATATTATTTGTCTTAGCTCATGTTATGGCATGTGTTTACATTGATGACAGTTATTAGGATCCTGTACATGGCACATCTTTGTTTATTCCCCTTACTTCCTCTTCCCCTCCTTTACCCCTCGGATAATAGGGAAATGGTCCAAGGAAACACACACATTTTTAATGTAGCAGTAGGAAATCGCTCCCAGGAAGGGTGAATGTAAACTTAGCACATGGGGAATGATAACAAATTCTTATCTTGAGAAATAATTCTAAGTTGATATTATTAGCTTCATTCTATATCTACAGCATTAACTTCAGCATGAATCATATGTGGCTAGAATATAATGCATAATATTGATTTCGATTTTTCATTTGCTCTCCAGGATGTGTCTTAGTTCCTGGCCTTGATCTTAAAAGTAAAATAGATGAGCGGCATTATTATCTAGCAGAAGGAGTGAAAACTCAGTTATCTCCCCGGCACTTCATTCCACTCCCTGGCATGGCCAGGTAGTGACACTAGAACAACTAGAAACTCACCTTTACTTATTAAAGGGTGCGATTCTGTTCTGGAATTCTCCTAGTCATTGTTTTAACTGATGATATTTTTCAGATAATAAATGTGGAATGAGTATGAAACTTTCTTGACTTCTTTAAATTGCAATGATAATTTTATAAAACCATCTCTATAAGGCTGGTGTTACACATTTCAAAAAGTTTTTTTCTTGAAACAAGTTTTGATTTTCAAAAGAGTTGTTGAGATTTTACAGAATCTTCATATGCCTACATCTTACCATGCTTCCTCTAATGTTAACATCTTATATAATCATGGTACATTTCTCAGAACTAAGAAACTAATATTGCTATAATATTTCTATCTGACCTACAGGCTTCTTTCAGATTCCCAAAGCAATTCCATTAATACCTTTTTGTTGCTGTGACAGAATCCAATTCAAGATACCATATTGCCTTAAGAATATTATTTTGAGAAATATATATTTATTAATGACAAGAATGTAAATGTAGCTGAACATGTAATCACATAGAATCTTTTCATTATTTATCTTTTTGAGGGTTGGTAGTAAAGCAACAATATTATGTGAGCCAATAAATATTCTAGTGGAATGGTTTCCAACTTTACTGACAAAACACATGATGCATTTCAACCAATGAGCGATATAGCACTGATAAATGGTTATTAATAAGAATGGACTGAAGTTTGTGAATGGCTCATGTATTCATAAATCTGACTAAATGAATGGCAAATCCTAGGAGGGACCTGATTGTACTTACATAATGAAATGCTTTGTTTGAATGAAAAGTAACGAGGTAGTGTTATACCTATGAGCTCAACATTTCTCGTAAGCCTAACTCTACCTGTTAATTACTTCATTCTTCACATTATTCATCTTTGAAAAGGAGTACTAGTTTCCACTGCCTCTCTAATTTAAAGGAAACCAAAATATCATAAGAGCAGTGACTTTATCAGTGTGTAGTATCATAGGAAATAAGTTGAAAATTATTCAACCTTTAAAACCATCGTATCCCAAAGAATTGATTGGCATCTATTCAGATTAAATAAAGAAATTTGAGACTCTATTAACATAGAAAGACATGTTCTGTAGAAAACTTGAGGGAAGGGGACAAAGAAGTGAAGGGAAGGGTTGGGAGAGAGGTGGAAAGGATACAAAAGAATTATAATGTTATGTACACATACTACCTTGGCACCATGAATGTAATCATTAGGTACATGCAGACATGTACTAGTAAAATGGCTAAAAATGGAAATCTTCTATGAAAAATCCCACCATCTCTTTACTTGTTCTTTTGTCATAATTTTTGGAATGTAAAATGGGTTAATATTTTCCATGGTATTTCTTGCAAATTTTCTTCCTTCCTTCAAGATAATGTAAGTGTTTAATATGGTCCAGGCACTGTGTTAGGCTTGTGAAGAAAAGTAATAAGACAGTTTCTCTCCTTTGCTCAGAAATTTGTGAAGGTGATATATGTGAAATAAATCAGAGGTCCAAAATAGTTATGTATGAAAGTTATTTTTTATAGTGTAAGTTCCTCAAATGAGAGCTTCAGTAAGGAGATGCCCGTTTCCTTCTTTCTCTTTCTTTCTTTCTCTCTTGGCCTTTCTTTCTTTCTTTCTTTCTTTCTTTCTTTCTTTCTTTCTTTCTTTCTTTCATGCCAAGGATTCCATAGATGGCCCCACATATGCTAGACAAGTATTCTGCCATTGCACTACATACCCAGCCTGGTAGGTAATGTTTTAAAAGGACTTAGAAAAATGAACAATTCTTAGAGGACTAACTAATAAATATAAGGCAACAGTGATTCTGGGAAGATAGAGCCATGTATATAAGGAAAAGCACATGAGAATATAAAATTCAAATATTTTAACAGAGCTACAGAATGAGGTACTGTATGAAAGAACAGCAACAAGATCAGAAATTACACTGAGAAATTATACAATTATATTGAGTCCCCAAAGGGGACTCAGTGTCTACATAACCCAAGCAAGAGATAATAGTGATTAGAACTAAGGGTAAGAAGATGAAATGTATTCCAGAAAAGAGTAGTAAGAAACTTAGTTGACAATTGAAACAGAAGAAAAAAAAATAAAAAGAGATGCTCAGGCTTGGAAGAAAAGAAACAATTCAATAACATGCCATGTGTAGTGGCATTAGTCAGAGAGAACACATTCTACCTAGACAGGTTGATAGTGAAGTTTCTGTGATACTGACTTCAGGTAAACTTAAGAAGTTCAAGAGAGAACGAAGTGAGTAAGGAAACCATATTGCCATTTCTCACCATCAGTCAAGAATGGAAGCCATGAGCTTATATTGGACCATAAATTCAAGGGAAGATTTAAAACAGCAACAAATGGAGTTTAACAACATTCAATAAATCTATGTAGAAGGAAGAGCTCAAGAAGGAGCAGAGGCCAGAGTAGTAGGTGCAAAAGCCAGGAGCTGAGAGGAGAATGTCAGAAAACAAGGAGGGAGAGAATACTGGCATGAACCAGTGTCCTTAACAGCATTCCATGCAATAAAGAAGATGAAGCCTGAAAACAAGGAACAAATGAGAATTAAAACTGCATTGGTTACATGAATACAAGTTATTTGAGTGGAAAAGAGAGGAATTGGACAGGAGTGAGTTTACAATATACTGCTAAAGACTGAGGCAAGGGTAGATTTTATTTGTTCTGTGTTTTACTTTGTTCTTATTTTGTTTTGCTTTGTTTTTGTTTTTCTTTGTGCATAAAAAAGCAACATATTTGATTCATGGGCTATGGGAAATTTCATGTGGAGAGAGAAACATTGAAGATACAGAAAAGAGGGAATCACCAGTGGAGAAAATCCCCAGAAAAGTCTGAAGAAGACATAAATCTCTAGACCAGTAGTGACAAGACTGCCTTACACAGGAGCAATGGCATCTTCACCCTTGGAGACGACATGGTTGGAATAAGCGCGAAGTTTCTAAGAGGGCCAGGATGGAGATCTGAAGGGAGTTCTCAGTGAATGGGTCCCACTTTCTCTGAGACTTAAAAATGTGTTTAAATGCTGAGCATCACACTGAAGAAGTTCAGACTATGTGCTGGAGATATGGGAAAGAACAGTTGCCAAGAGACATCGCAACTTCAAGAAAAGTCAGAACTCATATACCTATAAAAGTCACACTCTGGATTGTTCTCTATATGTATATTTTTTCTATACCTATGTCTGCAATTTTACCAATCAGGACAAGGTAGGAATCAAAATTGAGAGGTCCTGAAGCTATAAGTGACGGGAAGATAGTAATAAAATACAGTGTGTTTTGTTACTAAGGGTTTAAGTAGATGACAGGCCATAGGATCTAAAATCCAGAAGACTGCAAATAGACTGAAAGAAAGGGAATGAGTCAATAGAACCATCAAGGCTGAATTAAATGATGGGATTGACTCTATAATTGAGAGTTAACTGAGGCTGATTACTCTAATGTCATACATGTTCTACTCACTCGCCTTGCAGAGTCGTCAGGTTTTAAGCACGGTACAGAATTGTGGGTGAGACTGTGCACAAGAAAATTTGCTTTGCTCTCTTATGAGAAAAAGCAAGGTTAATAATGAAAATCCTTCCTGTTATTACTCCGGAAACTGTATATAGGAATGGGGTCAACCGGGGGGACCTGCTGAGAATGAACATGCTGCTATTTATTGTCTCTTCAGATGAAAATCCAATTTCATCTTCTATCAGAGATCAAGATACTTCTATTTTATGGTAAACACAGAAACTGGCTTACAGAAAATCATTATTTTAACAGGAGCAATCTTACATTCAATGGTGATTTGAATATTGGCTTCATAACTAGTATTGTGCTCACATTACCCATTTAAATAATCTCTTTGGATATATCCTTACACATAACCATCATTACGGGGTATGTTTACATTATGTTTAATCATAGGGTATTGAGGAAACATCTCTGCCTAGATGAACTTTAACACTGAATGTATTTTATCTTGCTTATCTTTATTGCTGATCAAATCATCACAGACAAATAATTTCAATCATTTTATATAGAAAAGAAGATTCATAATAATACTTTATTAAATTATAATATCATTACTGCTATGACATACAGAGCATCTCTTCATGCAAGAAATACTTATTTAGTATCTGGCAGGTACAAGGCTGAGGCTTTGCGCTTAGGTAATGTGAAAGGCTTCTGTTTACAGTGTAAAAATAATATCTCTCCTGTAACTATGCCTCAAATATTAGCTACAACACTGGCAGTAATTCATTCATTCACTGCGAGATAATATATGTTAGAAAGTATGTACCACAAGAGCCAGGGCTTTTCCTCTGTCATGAGTCACTCTTTCCGCATGTGTTGGAATGTTAAATGAGTAGAGCCTGGCAGATGACAGGCAACCAATAATATTTGTTGGGTGCAGGTATGGAAGAGTTGAGTGTCAGTCTGGCACCTGGAAGACTGAGGTGTACTGAGATAAGATTTACTAAGGCAGCTAAACAGAGTGTGGCACACACATGTGAGCAAGGTAAGAGATTAAAGCAGCTCCTTTGTGTGAGTCCCCGGATGTCATCAGGGACTAAGAGGAAGAAAACTTACATCTTCACTTTTATCTAACCTCTGAATGAAAATTTACATTTTCTGCAATTATGATTACAGGAGACAAACTGCAGTAGTGTTAGGACTGTGTGTGAGTTTGTCGTCAACAAAAATCATAAAGCAAACACTACACTAAATGTGCTGTATTGCACAGAATACTGTAGTGCTCATCGCTAATTTGAAATTAGGGTAGTTATCATAATCACTTCTAGGTATTTTCTTCATTGTTAAAAAAGTATACTTGTAAACTTCTGTAATTGCTTTCCTGTGTAATTCTATGCATTTTGTTTTGTGCTTTTAAAAATATTACTTCAACAAATGGTACTGACATAAGTTATTTGCAGTGATGACCTCAACACTTTCCTCTTCCTTTATTTTGGGCACATTTCTTTCCAATTTATCTTGTGCCCTCTCCCACCCAGAAACACAATTTTATCCCCTGGAGTCTGATCTGGCTTTATGATTTGTTTTGATAAACAGAATCCCCAGATATGAGATGACTTCTGAGCTTCAGCCTTGTAAAATCTTGGAACTTCCGCTCTCACTCTTTGGTGCCGGAGATAAAAGCTACTCTGGAAGTTGGGAAACCATGTTGGGTGAGGGGCCCCACTCTGGCCAGCATCAGCTCCAGACACGTGAGCAAGGCTACCTCAGACCATCTCTGCTAAGTGAGGTGCTTGATGATGGTGACACAGGAGGGACCCCAGGGTTCTGCCAGCTGAGCAAAGCCCACATTGCCAACACACACCATTTTGAGCAAATAAATGGGTGCTATTAGGGCTGCTACATTTGCGGATGGTTTATAGGTAGCACGGCACATCAGGAATGGGCCAGGCGCCCATTTCTCTCTGCCGAATGTTCCCACGCTCTTTTAAAGGAAGAACCTGTGCCCTAGAAGGGCAGATGCTGTTTATCTGGGTGTCTGGCTTTAGGCTTAGCGCTTCAGAATCTAAAGGCCTTATCCATCGACTACCTCAGTTCTGATATTTTCCCTTCAAAGAATTCTGTGATTTTTTTAAAACTTATATATTCACAAAAAGAAAACTATTAGTGGTTAAAATTATGTTGAAAAGTAAATTTAAGGGCAGGTAATGGAAGATTTTCTAGCTTTTATGTTTTATTTACTTGTATAGTTTAAATTTCATAAATAATAAGGTATCACTTAGATAATTATTATTCAAGAAAAAATGCGGAGGCTTTATTTTGTGAATACTGTTTTCCTTCTTTTGTTTTTAGTGCTGGGGATCAAACCCAGAACCTCTGCATGATAGGCAAGTGATCTGCCACTTAGCTGTTTCCCCAAACCTTAGAGGCTTTATTTTATATCTCAAAGGAAGAATACAATATCCTCTGATTTTTAACCCTATCATAATAATTATTTTAGAGAGCCAAAAGTTCTTAGTAGGGAAGTGAGATAAAAATCATATTTTAAATAACATACCCATGTCTGAGGACAGAAATAGTTAGAATCACAGGTAACAAGGGAAGCAAATATTAGAGCAAAAGCCGAATGTGGTAGTGCACATGTATAATTCCAGCCCTCAAGAGGCTGAGGCATGAGGACCATCAAGAGTTTGAAGCCAGCCTGGGCTTCATGGTGAGTTCAAGTCCAGCCTGAACTACACAGTGAGATCCTGTGTCAAAAAACCAAGTATATGTATTTTTTTTAGAAAAAAAATTTTTTTTCAAGAATGCTAAGAGATCAAATTAGATGAGAAGTGAAAATACTGAACTGAGGGTCACTGGAAATCTTAAGAAGAGTTTTAGTGGAATGTTGGAGTAGAATACGTACTACAGTTCACTAAGGTGCAACACACACATGAGGTCATGGGGCTATCACGTGCACATAGCTATTTCCAGAAGTTTGGCTAAACTAACAATTACAAATAATGTTGTGCACTTGCCAGATCTCAGACAGGGCACTTGGTGCTTTGTCTTACCTGACTTCCCCGATATCCCTCTGAGCCAGGAACCATGTCTATGTTCTTTTACAGGTGAGAAAACTGGGACTCAAAGAAGTAACTGTCACTGTCACCCATACAGTAAAAGGAGCAATCAGATTCAAACTTATTCATTCCAGACCTTGGTCTTTGAGGCGCGACATTGACTTAGCTGAATTGTAAAGGTAAAAAGACAGGGTAGTGGAAGAGAAAGTGAAAGGTCAGGGGAACAGGGCTAGCTTTTTCACTGACTAAAGAGGGGAGAGGTTTGCACAAGTTTTAATGCTGATGAGGAGTTACGACTTTGGCATGCAGAAGTGTGACTTTACCACAGTGATAATCGCCAGTAAGGTTGGGCTTCCTGAGAGCCAGGGTGGGTGTGGCAGGGTACCCACAGAGGGATTAACCTTGGAGAAGAGGAGGGGACCCTCCACTGTAAAGTGGATGAAAGTAAAAGGAGAGCAGATGGAGGCAGCTTTGGGCATTTTATTATAGAGGGCATTTTATATATTGCTCTCTATATAAATTCTATATAGTTGCTTAACTCTCTGTATTTTGTAAAGTCTCAAGATCATCTACTTGAAGTTGGAAGATAAAGGAGATAAAATGTGCAAAGAGTTTGA